>CAOJBJ010380216.1:0-11018 GCA_948291685.1 Euphorbia celastroides | reverse complement strand
CTCTTCTATTTCCGGAGAGACACATTCTTCTGCGCGTTTTACCAGTTCTTGTTGTCCTAGCAACATCATCGGAGAAGGATAGTGAATCATTGTACAAGAGAGTGAAAATCAACAGGCTAATCAATATTTTTAAGGTATTTTGGATGTCGACTTCTTACATATAATTTTGATTTTAAATACCAGATGGGCTATGAAGTGTCAGTTTATTTCTTGCTATTTGAAGCTGATTGAATTTATTAATGCTTCCATTTTTTTTCTTACTTGACAGAATGATCCAGTGATTCCTGCATTCCCAGATCTTCATCTTTCTCCTGCTGCAATGTTGAAAGAGCTGTCCATGTACTTTCAAAAGTTCTCTTCACAGACTCGCCTTCTCACACTCCCTGCTCCTCATGAACTTCCACCCCGGGAGGCACAAGAATATCCTTCCCATAATTTCTATTTATCTTGAATCATTCCACAATTTTGCATGAGATTAACTTGTGATTGCTTCCCTGATTGAAATGTTCCGATATTATTTATGTTGGTATGCGTTAGGTACAAGCTATTTGAACTTCTTTTATTGTGAAGTCATGGATAGCTGTTGCTACTCCACTTTTGGGTCATTTTGGAAACAGCCTCTCTGTTAATCACAGGGGCAAGGCTGCATACACCCAACCCCCCTTACCCTGCTTGTGGAGGAGCCTTGTGAAGCATTGGGGTAATTTTATTGTTGTTGTATGTGTTAAGTACCCTCTATTCCTCCTTTAGATCTTACTTATAGCCGTTCAAAATATCTGCAGGTGAAATGCTTGCTTAGGTGCATGAAGGTCTTAGTGCCATGATTAAGATGATCAGACCCTTTGATTGGAGTATATATTGATGCTGGCCAGTTAATAGGATGGTAAACTAAGTAAATGTCCCGTCTCCAGTTTCAAAGTTCGTCTCATATTGTGCTAGTCAATTAAGATTTGCCAAAATACTTCTAATTTATTATGTATCCCAAATTTTACAATAAGTTCCGTTTTCTAGGCTTAGACTAGGTGTATACACTTGGTTTCTCGTACCATGGATTCTATTACTGGATCGTTCCTTCTCTTCAGAATGACATAAACCAAGAGTTGGCATTTCCTTGATTTATGTGTGTTTATGTTGTGTAATTTTGTAATTTCTTACCACCTTCATGAACATATTGCCATTTCTTTGGTGTCATACAACACCCATACAATAGTACTGGATGAAATTATCTTTGAAATTTAATCATGATGGTGCGGAGCTATTTGTTATCCATCTAATTGTATGCCTCAGCCACGTATGTCCAAACAGAAGTGATAATTAGATCAAATAAAACCCTGAAATGGTTGCTTCGTAAATGTCTTCATGTTTTCAGACAACTGCTATCAACTCTTATCCCCATATATAATGTCTCTCCTATGGCATGTTGTTGGAACCTTGTAAATCTTGATGGATCTCTCAAGATTCAGGGTTTGTTTGCAAAGTATTGAATGTAGAGTGATGTCAATCTACTTGAAGTACTGTTTTACACATTTAACGTATGTTATTATGATTCATGAAAAACTTTGAATTTTTTGTTTTCTATCATCACTGCATCAATTGCTCATTTTATATTCATTTTAAATTTTAAACAATAGATGTTTGATCATAAACTATTGGGTCGTTTGGTGAAATCATTACAGACATTTATTTGTAAGACCTTAACTCAGCCTACCTATCAGAGACAATATTTGATCATAAACCACATAGGGGCTATTCGTGCTGAGCATGATGATTTTGCAATTCGTTTTGCTTCATCTTTAAATCAGGTACATAACCCTCCAGATTTATCACCCCAAGTACACCCTTGGATCCACAATTTTTGGCTTATAAGGCGGTTATTTTCATAGCTTTGCTTTGAAGTCTTTGACATGAATTTTCTTGCATTTAAAACATGGCATGCAGCTGCAGTTGCTGAAGTCAACAGATGGTGTAGATGCTGACTGGTGCAAAGAAGTCATGGGAAACATGTATGATATGGTGATTGAGGGCTTCCAGCTCTTAAGCAGATGGACTGCTCGCATATGGGAGCAATGTGCATGGAAATTTTCTCGCCCATGCAAAGATGCAATTCCTTCTGAATCAAATGGAAATTCTGCATCACTTTCTGACTATGAAAAGGTAATCACCAATTATGTCCGGTTAGATTGATTGTACTAATAGGAATAGAAGTTAGTGTACTATTGAAAACCACCTTGGAAGGTTAATAAATCTTACAGTAGTGTGTTGGATATCACACACATAGAGTGGTAAGTGTATATGCACTTATCCTATTATTTTCTTGTGTAATATTCTTGCTGAATTATCTTACAGGTTGTCAGATATAATTATAGTGCTGAAGAAAGGAAAGCTCTTGTTGAACTCATTAGCTACATAAAGAACATTGGATCAATGATGCATCAATGTGAGACATTAGTGGCTGATTCCTTGTTGGAAACTATACATGCTGAGGTCCAAGATTTTGTCCAAAACACATTGGCCTTCATGTTACGAACAACCTTTAGAAAGAAGAAGGACCTTTCAAGGTTGCATCTAATTTGTTCTTTTGTGCTTCTAAATTTGGGCTTGGTAATTTTAGTACCAGATTTTTTGTTTGCAATATCCTCAAAAGCTTTCTTAATGTTGTTTTTATGTTCAGAATATCTATAGTTTTGTTTATCAGAGAATTTCTTGTCGTTTTGTTCATAGAAAACTAAGATATGTATACAAGAAAGGGAATAAAATCAATGCTATTCCTACAATCAAGGCTTGATTTTCTCTGACATTCAAGACTCCTTATCAACTGTATTTATTGTTCTGTCAAGTAGTGCCATTATATCAGTGGTCTACAATGGTTTCAATTAAATAAAGTTTTAATAGGAAAAGATCAGGGGTAGGTAATTCACCAATTCTACGTTTAAATCGGCATGATGTATAAAGCTACAAAATAAATTATTGAATAAATGTCATATGGTAGAAATGAGGGAAAAAGATGATTAGTTACAGTTTACTAATTTGAGATGGACAAAGTAGCATATTAGAGGGTCAAATCAAGGGGGATAGATCATCAGTTATGTTGATTTAAATTGTTATATAATTTTAACTTTGGATGGGATTGTGTGTAAATGCGACAGAGTAACTAGGTAAATTCATATATTTATAGATATGAAAATGAGCTTAAATTATTTGCTCTACTTTTATGCAGTAAATTTTCAAACATTTTGCTAGTGGCCTATTGATCATAGTAATGCTAAAAAACTTTGATCTTATCAAAACAATGGAAGTGAATTTTCATGATGGTAAAGCTGATAACATGTTATGAGTGTTCTTGTTTATATTGTTCCTAAAACCATGTTCCCTTTTCTTATTAGATATTAAGTGATTGAATACAAAATCAGCCTTGTCGACAAGTGACACCCATTTAAATACTGCATTTTGCTTACATACTAATTTAATGCATTTCAGGATTCTGTCTGACATGCGGACTCTTTCAGCAGATTGGATGGCAAATACAAGCAAGCCAGAATCTGATCTACAATCACAGGGAGGTGAAGATAGTAGAGGAAACTTCTTTTATCCAAGGCCAGTTGCACCAACAGCAGCACAGGTTATTTGTCATCTTTCTATTCATACTTTACTTTCCCCCTATTCCTTTCCATTTTCTTCTTTTTGATAGTTATAGGAAATTGCTCCAAAAGTAATCATATGAAGTAATAAATTATTACTAATTTTTTTCGACTTGCTTTGTTGAACTCATTATTGCATCACATGATTGAGCTATACCATGATTGGATAAAATCTGGGATTTACTTAAATCGGTTTGTTTTTGTATGTAGGAGTTCATCTGTTGTATTATTTTGTTATTCAGTTGATTGTAATACACATCAAAGAAATAAAGTATGAGAAAGTTCAACTCATTTGCTCATCCTAAGAATTCTCGCACTTCTAATATGAGAAAGTTCTGCTCTTTTATTTTATAAATGAAGGCATAAAAGTCAGTACAAGCAGAGATCTCTGTGCCATTGCATTGCCTGCCTCAAATGATAATTTATGAGGTCAAGCAATTATATATTACAATACAATGATACATTGTTTGGCAATGAACTGTTGATATATTGAATGAAATATTTCTGTGTTTTTGCAATCTTTTAGTGATTTTTGAATACCAAATATAGTAGATTATGCATTGTAGATTTAGATTATTCTGTCTCATGCAGGTCCACTGCTTGCAATTCCTGATATACGAAGTGGTATCTGGTGGCAATCTCCGTAAGCCTGGTGGTCTCTTTGGCAATAGTGGTTCTGAAATCCCTGTTAATGATTTGAAGCAGTTGGAGTCATTCTTTTACAAGCTTAGTTTCTTCCTTCATATATTGGATTATTCAGGTAATTTCTTCTGCCTACGTGATCTCATTCTTTCTGTTTGAGGTCTTTATTTTTTCATTAGAGCGAACACTTCTTTGTTGAACATAATGCTTGTTGGACTGCTGCAGCTAATTGTTCTATTTCTATTTTGCTTGACCAAGTATAAGGGAGAAATTTGTTCAATGATTTTTAAACAAATGTTATACCGGTGCAGTGACTGTTGCAACTTTGACGGACCTCGGTTTCTTGTGGTTTAGAGAATTTTACCTGGAGTCTTCTCGTGTAATACAGGTAAGAAATGATAAATCAGATGCTACTTCAATATGAATGGGATTTCTTGTAAGAAAGATATATTACTTATTCTAGGGAAGAATTCTTTCAAAAAGTTTACAAGAAAGAACAACGTAATTAAAAATTTAGAATAGAACTATACTTCCCAACAATAATGAAAAGATTAGAGCATAGAAATATGATAAAACCTTGATGAATAATTCATGTCACTTCCTCAATCATAGGAAAATATCTTTCCTTTGTACATCAATAGGAGAGAAGAACTGGGATCCTTTCATCTAATATTTTATTTTTTCGTCTAATGTAGTTTGACTAGTTTCTTTGTTGAACTTATCACAGATAATCTTGTGTAGAAATTAGTGCAGTGCCAGTGAGAAAGTTGGTGAGAGAAAATGTATAGATATGCCTAGTTTGGAATTACCTTGAAGTGGATATCTAATAGATGATATGCTTGGGAAGAAATGTTCTATTGCAACTTCCATCTAGATATGGTTCAATTTTTTTAAAGAACTTATTTTGTGTATTGCAGAAGCTGAGCTTTATCTTACTCTCTCTTTCTCCTAATTCATTAAGAAGTACTTTGTTTACATTATTCTGCTAACTTTCGTTGATGCATGTGCAGTTTCCTATTGAATGCTCTCTCCCATGGATGTTGGTGGATCATGTGCTCGAGTCCAACAATGCAGGCCTTCTTGAAAGTGTTTTAATGCCATTTGACATTTATAATGATTCAGCTCAGCATGCACTGGCTATTCTTAGGCAGCGCTTTCTCTACGATGAAATTGAGGCCGAGGTATATCAACTTATCTGGCTTCTGTACTCATGATTCTTGAACAAATGTTGCTTGCCTTCCATGATTCTTGTTCATTAGTTTGGTAAACTGGTTGTTATTGATCCACCAAATATAATACTATCTGAAACAGATGTGATCCCTGATTTTCTCTTTTTCATTGAGATTGTTGGTGGTTTCTAAAACTATTGTGGAATGCATTTTTGGTTTATAACCTGCCTTTTCACAAGGCATAACGTAGCCTGTGGCCACTGCGATATTATTATGATCACATATGCAGCCCATAGAAGGCACTGAAGTTCCTCATTTTCTGTGACAAACAAATGAATACTGGTCTAAGTTGGATTTATAGAAAGCATAATGCATCCTTGTTTTTGCCTGAGGAAAACAGACAAGATGACAGTTGCTTCATTTGGAAACAAAAACCAAAAAGAGTAAAAAAGAGTGTTAAACGCCGAACAAAATTGTTGTTCTTGTTTCACAATGTTAGAATAGGAAGCCAAATGTTGGGAACAATAATTTTGTTCAGCCACTTCCCACCCCATTAAAAGCAGACTGAGCATAAATATTTTGCAAAAACATCTATTTTTCTCTTTGGTTAGTCGCATGCCACTTCGCGAATGATTTTCATCAAGTAAATATTGGAGTAAATTAGAAACTGGACTTCTGTACGGTATATGATACAAATATCTAACCAAAATATATCAAAATATTGTGTAGAGTTAACCAATTTCAAATCATTTTTATGATGCCTGAGTTACTTGCACTGTTGAAAAAGTTCTTAATTTCCTGAGAAGATTTTTGTACGCAATAATTCAATTCTTTACTGTATCATATATCTGTGTGACTTGCCTGCAGCTTAGGATCCTTATTTTTGTGTGCAATATTTTCTCTTATAAGTTAGATGCGACAATTTTGAAGCCACTAAAGCAATGATTGTAATTTTGCTATCTTGTTTTAGGTGGACCACTGTTTTGATTTATTTGTTTCAAGACTTTGTGAGATTATCTTCACATATTACAAGAGCTGGGCGGCAAGGTACAATGTTTGCCATCTATTTATTTCCTGATGCCTATCAATCTAATGCAAAATGGCTCACGAAACTATCAGAACTTCTTTTATTGTGAAGTCACGGATAACTGTTGCAGCTCCACTTGAGGGTCAATTGGAAACAGCCTCTCTGTTATCACGAGAGCAAGGCTGCGTACACATAGCCCCCTTACACCGCTTGTGCTGGAGCCTTGCTAGGCATTTGGTTTAATATTGTTTTTGTTGCTGTTCTATTTTCAAACTAATAAATCATCTATTTCTTGCCAAATTTTATAGCGAGCTACTTGATCCATCCTTCCTTTTTGCCTTGGACAATGGGGAAAAGTACTCGGTCCAGCCTATGAGGTTTGCTGCTTTATTTAAGATGACAAGAGTAAAGGTATAACTTAGTTTTATAGACAAACATGCACATATATTTGTTTGTGTTTCTTCCAAAATATGTGACAAGCTACAATGATAATTTTTTCCCTGGCTGTGAATATTGGGGATCTGAAGCTATAAAAATGTTTGCTTCCATGCCTACCATGATCTTCTAAGTGCCATCCCTTTTTGTTATTAAGTGCTTTCACATACATGGTTTTTCTTATCCCATCATAAATTTCAATACCAGTTCTCATCATTGTTGTCAGAGCTTTTCTTTCCATTTTTATGTATTATTTAATATACTCTCCTACTTACTTCTTTTGGTTATTATATCATGTGCAGTTACTTGGGAGGACCATTGATTTGAGAAGCCTGATTGCTGAGAGAATTAAAAAAGCTTTCAGAGACAATCTTGAGTTTCTTTTTTATCGTTTTGAGTCACAGGATCTTTGTGCAATTGTGGTAACAAAATTTATCTCTTTGTTCTTCCGAGTTGAACAACTGTTGAATTTTGACATTGGATTGAAAAGCAGAAAGCTTGATTTTGGACTGCATATGGTTCTATCACTCTGAGTATAAGCTCAAGTTTAGGTTAAACTATTAATCCGTGTCATGGCATCCGTGCAAATCACCTTGTAGACATATTTTCCTATGTTAGCATTGTATGCTAGCATTGAATAACCCCATAAAAGCTATAAAGTAGCTGCAGGCAGTGAACCTTTGCGTCTATCATGTAATATCTAGTTAGAATAAATGCTTTTGACAGTTCTATTATTTAGTGTTCCCATATATTGTTAATGAACAACATATAATTGGTTGCAGGAATTAGAAAAGCTGGTGGAAATCCTAAAGCACACTCATAAACTACTTTCCAAAGATCTTTCACTTGATTCATTTGCTCTCATGTTGAGTGAGATGCAAGAAAATGTTTCACTTGTTTCATTTTCTAGTCGACTTGCTTCTCAGGTGAGGCAAAGTTGATTATATCTTTCACTCTCTTGAATTTTTATGTATTTGGTGCTTTCTTGAGTGTTTGGAACCTTCTTCTTACAATCTTTCCATTGTTTGGTAATTTACTTATAGGGATTGCTTTTATTAACTCCTTGTCACATGCACACAATGGGATTCATAAAAAAATGAAAGGACCAAAAAAAAATTCAGATAACAAAAGGATCCCGTTAAATTAATTAGTGCACATTTTCATTGGCACAAGAAATCAATAATAAAAAAATTAGAAAGCAGAAAAAATTTGAATCTTATCACCAAATCCTTATTCCAGTACTGGTGGAAAAAACAAGCTGAATCCTTAGCGGCCCTGCCTCTACTACAGTGGACATCTTTTCTTCAATCTGATTAACGATACTGTTTAAATTTTAAAAAAAATCAGGTCCATCTAACTTTCATTGAAGATATGTTGATGATTGTTTAACAGACTATGCAATATTATTCAGCTTAAGTTTTCATCATGTTAATCTGGCATTTTACTGTTGCTTATATTGCAATATAATAAGTATGCTTATCTGTGGTGGACCATATTGTGGACACTTAGGACATCTCATATCTTCCTTCTCTAGCTAATCAGTACCAGAATTTGTAGTTTTTTGATATCATCATTTTAATCTTGAGTTGATCAGTTTTTTGTAATGCTGATTAGATTTGGTCAGAGATGCAAAATGATTTCCTACCTAATTTTGTTCTATGCAATACTATCCAACGTTTCGTCTGTTCGTCGAGAGTTACACATGCTCCTGTTCAAAAACCATCTGTGCCACATGCAAAGCCCAACTTTTATTGTGGTACGCAGGTGAGAAGCTGGTTTAGACTCCATCTTTTGGTTGATAGAACTTGATACCCTGCTATCTTTCAACTTTTATCTTTTGCTGGTTGTCATGGTAGGAATTATATTCTGCACATCAGAGCTTTGCTCGCTTGCACAGTGGGTTCTTTGGAATTCCCCACATGTTTTCTATTGTTAAACTTCTGGGATCCAGATCCCTGCCTTGGCTTATACGTGCCCTGTTAGACCATATATCAAATAAGGTATGCCATTCTTTCATAAAGGTTTCTTATTGTCATTAGCCTTACTGATAAATAATATCTGAGACATTCTAAAAGTAGTCAGTTCTGTGTTCTCTTTATTCTTGGGTTTTACATGTAATGATTTCTAACTTTGTATTCTGTTACAAGCAGTCCATTCAATAATTATTGTTACTTTTAAGTTGCTCAAATAGTTTGGTATGTTATTATTATTTTATTTGTTGCCTAATTATATTAATATGTTATGCGATGTTTGATCGTGAATTTATATTAGTATGCTAATTTTTACTCTCATAAAATTTAGTATCTTGTATTTTATGCATGATGTAACCCAACTTCTATCTTACCCGATTGATTGATGCAGTTTTCCCCATATAACAATGAATTCGTTTGTTTCGATTACCTTAGTGAAATATCCAACAAGTTATGGAAACTCTGTCTAATTTTTCGTTAATTGTATGATTCAGCTAACTGCACTTGAACCAATGATCATGGGATTGCAAGAAGCATTACCAAAATCTATTGGATTGCTTCCTTTTGATGGGGGTGTAGCAGGTACATTATCAGTAATTTTTTTCTCTCTTATTTTGCATGAAGCTGGATGCATAAGTTGTGTGCATATATGTAAAACTGATTAGTTTGCACATCTATGCATGAAATGTCAACTAGTGGTTCAAAAGAAATTCATTGGCTTCTTGATCCTATAATATGATTCATAATTTCATAACCTACAAGTATGTGTAAGGATATAAAACTTATTGGTTGACTTGGAATTATATTACGAAACTACGTAAGTTTAATTGCTAGTCTTATATTCATTATTTTGTGTGTTGGCGTATACCTTTTTGTTCCAGTGGCAACTAATAATGTGGTGTTTTCGTTTGTGTTTCAATATGTAAAAAAAAATATTGGTTTGTACTACAAATATCCATAGATGCATATATCAATGATGATAAACTCAGGTCTAATGTTTTAACCCTTGTTTTACTTTTGTATCTGCATACTAAAATAATATAAGAGTTAGACAAAATTTGCGTGTAAGATTTTGGTTGAGTGTAGCACGGTATGTTCTAAGGGACAAATTTATAAATGCTGTCAACTTTAAATTTCTAATCCATTTTCATGAAATAGGCCTACTTTTCTTTTCAACAATTCCAAATCATAATCTTTTTTTTTTCTCTTAGATATTGTTAGCTCATTAGTTCTCCAGAATCATCAAATCGTCTTTGTTACAAAAATATATCAAACGCTGTTAAATAATACTAATGTACGCTGCTTTCGTATATACTTGATATATTTGCACTATTAGTTCCCTTTGGCCTTGAAGAAAATTTTGTGTTTTGTAAACATATAGTTTGAGCTAGTTAGCTATTGATATTATCTGTTAATTCCTGAACTTCCTTGATCTGTCTGCAAAGGCCGTGAGACTATTATATTAGTTGTGAGATGCTTATGTCATCAATTAACAACCACCAGTGTGTCTTAATTTTATTCAAAAATACCTCTATCAAATTGTCGGCATATCACAAATTTTTGCTATTTTTCCCTTTCATTTTTGTTTAATGTTATATATTCAGGTTGTATGAGGCTTGTCAAAGAAAATCTTACATGGGGTACAAAATCAGAGCTCAAAGCCGAAGTTCTTAGAGGGCTAAAAGAGATCGGGAGTGTATTATATTGGATGGGGCTTCTTGATATTGTATTGGTTGGTGTCCCTCTTTATTTGATAATTAGTAGTTTCCTACTTAAACTGGCATAACAGTATAAATTTAAAAGCAGATATTTATTAGATAATAACAATAACTACTACTAGTTATTGCATTGGCACGTGATTCTGGGTATAGTGCTTTTGGTTACTTTTATGTTCTATTTGGTTTGCTTATTTTGCTACGTATTATTTTCTGCAAGTATACATGGAGGACATTTTGTAGTAGGATTGACTCTGAAATCCATGTAATTGAACTGCGGCGGTATGTGTAATTGCAATATTAGGATGCTTCAAAATCCTTTAGAGTGACTACCATTTAGAGCCCTGATTTGGACTTTTATGCATCATGAGATTGGATCATATGAATGCTTTCACTTGAATGAGGAAGCAAATAGAAGTTCA
>CAOJBJ010379334.1:0-13452 GCA_948291685.1 Euphorbia celastroides | reverse complement strand
TAATGCAGTTTATGAACAAAGTTCTTTATGCAAGAGAAGGTGCTCGGAGTATAATGGATAGGACACTTGCAGACTTCCCATGGCAAGTTAGAGTTGAAGTGGATGGTGTGGAAGTAGAGGTCCCTGAGGTTTGTGCTGGTTTCATTTGAATTATGTGGGTAATGAATAGTTCAGTTTTTAATAAATTGTGACTCGTTAAAGAAAATTGGTTCAACAGTTACTCTTTCCTTGGGCATTTCTTACCATTATGATGACTATTAAAGTTGAACATCATTGTGAATTTCGCGCCTTTGAAGACTTTCTACTGCTCATTAATTTGAATTGGTAGATGTATTCTTCGTGTCTTTACTTAGATTATTGGTCTTGATTTCTCTAAGGCCTTCACTGGTAACAATTTTGAATGTCTTCTGAGTATTTTGTTGCAATGTGTAACTCCCATGTTTTATTAAGTTGACATTTATTGGATACTGCTATTTTTTTTATGAAGCAGACAATATATTTATAGCTCAACAAAACCAGTCTCTTACAGCCTAAAGGCAAATCAGCCCAAACAAACCAAAACTATACACAAATTCTATCATAAAAAAGTCTTATCAGTATCAGACTTCATTCTATTTTTGTAAAAACTCAGCCTACTCTTGATCACATACTGAACTTTCCGAAAACACCAAGCGACAGAGTGACAAAAGTTGGAAAAAATACAAGCATTCCTGTTGATACTGCTATTGTTAGTTCTACAATAATCTCAACTTTGGCTGTGGGGTATTTTCTTGTCAGGACAGTAGCTAGTTGGTAATAAATATCTCTTTAATTTTTTATTCTTGAAGTGAAACTGCTGATGGTAAATTATAGCTTGTGAAACTTGAGCATTGTTGAACTGAAGGTAAAAGGAGTTGATTATTAAGTTATATGCCATTCTTTCTGGGGTCTTCGGTTGAATGTAGTTTTCCTTGTTTGTAATTCCTCACTGAGTGGTTGAAATAGCTAAGATGACATAAAAGTTAGGGTCAATCGCAATGTACTCTTTGACCTTTAGGATGCCTAGTTTAGAAATTTTTTCTTATTATATTGAACTTCAGGATGCAGAGGGTGTGCTTGTTGCAAATATCGGTAGCTATATGGGTGGTGTAGACCTATGGCAAAATGAGGATGAATCCCACGATGACTTCGATCCACAATCAATGCATGATAAACTACTAGAGGTTGTTAGCATCTCTGGAACCTGGCACCTTGGGAAGCTTCAGGTATATTACTTAAAAAATTGTGATAGGGCGTGTATACTATACATGTTATTTCAGCTTCAGTGTTAGAAATTCTGAAGTTACTTTTTTGAGAATCGTAAAAATTTGCAGATTTTCCTGCGATCATCCATTCCATGTCTTTTTACTTGAGCATGAATTGAAGCTTGCTGTAAAATCAGCTTAACATTTTTTTTACAAGATATTTTAGGTGGAGCAGATTATGGATATTGCTTAATTTCACATAACAAAAACTTCACTTGCTGTGTTGTTTTTTTTGTGATTTCATGTACATTCATTTTTGAAAAGCGTATGCCTTTTTCAAGGTCAAGCATCGGTCCTCTTTTCGGGGTCCTCCTTTCCATTTTTGAAAGGGTTTTCTTCATAGATCTTGTTGACTAGTTAGATATTTAATATCCTTTATGTGGGCTAGGTGGGGCTTTCTCGTGCTCGAAGACTTGCTCAGGGAAAATCAATAAAGATACAACTTCTGACTGGATTGCCAGTGCAGATTGATGGGGAGCCATGGTTTCAGAAACCATGCACTTTAGTTGTTACCCATCATGGGCAGGTATGTTCTTTTCCTCAATCACATACCTATCTTGTTGCAAATTTGATTTCTACTTGCTATATGAAATTGTAATATGCATCTGCCCTTGCAAATGCTCTCCATATTCTAAAAAACAGGGACAGAAATGACTTTGGTACTATCTATTATCTACAAGGTTTGACTTTCTTCCATGTTGCAAGGCTTTTAGCCATGAAGGAGGCTTGTTCTTATGACCTGAAATGCATTTTTCCCCTTAAAGCTGGGGACTAGATGGGTTACAAAGCACAGAAAGTCTCATTTGCATTAGCAGCATTGTCATTGATTTGCTATGTTTCATGCATTTTGTAGTCTATTTCTGGTGGTAGTAGCTGGATAAGTTTCAACCACACAGTTCAAACATCTTTTGCACTTGAAACTCTGCTCATTTTGTTTTTTCTTTCAGTGGCCATGTGGTCGTATGTCAGAAAAATTAAGTGTTGATAGCACAACAGTTGTTTCGAGTCGATTGAATGATTACACGAGCTCGCAATTGCATACAATCTTTTACCATTTTGAGGGTCTAGAGGCATCCTTTGATATATAATAATGGTTATTGATTTAGTTGGAACATTATATGGTGTTTGCTACAGCTTCTTTTTTGGACTGCTGTAATTCATTCTTGATGAAGTTGATAAGGACCTAATATTGCTAATGAGTTTGCTTTATGTTATCTTGTTGTGCACTGATACTTCTATTTACCAACTCAGATTAGCATATTTGTAAGAAAGGGCACAAAGTCTTAGTTGCTAAATTGATGAGGATACGAGCGGTTCATATACAAAAAATAATTATGTTTCATTTTCACTCCTGGACTGTTTATGCAAAGTCTTAGTGTTTCTTTTTGATTGCTTGAACCAATCTGATAGAGAAGCCATTATTGTCTGAAATAAAACAAATATTCATAAACTGTTCGTGACTTTCAGGCGTTCATGTTAAAGAGGGCTGCAGAGGAACCTCTTGGTCATGCAGCTGCCATAATCACCGATGTGCTTGAGAATGCAGAGACTAACAATGTGATAAGCGCAACACAAAAGCGAGCACTTCTTCAAGAAATGGCAATTAGGCTGACCTAAACCTGCATTTGCATATCACGGTTTGGATCACCTGTCCTAAAGCTTGTTTGCCCCTTCATATTAATGTTGTGTGTGATTTGGTTAGCGTGGTACTTTAGCATGTATATTACATCCTTTTATAGTTGAATAGTTATCCCCGTTTTGAAAATCTAGAGAAAGGGGAGGTTTTGATTTGTTACGAAAGAAATATACAAGTGTATTGAAGAAGACAAGAACCTACTGTATCGAGAGTTATAGGTGAAAAACAATGGTGGTCATTGTTAAGGCTTTTGGTTTTGGTTGGCAGGAAATCACTGTAAATTCATGGTAAAGAGTATATGAGAAAAGAAATTTCCCGAGTTGCTAAGATAATCAAGTAGTTGCTGTTACAGTACAGATTATTTTCAATTTCATTTATATGTTTGCCATACCAGGCCATGTTGAAGTCCTTGTTTTGTTTCAGATAACTTTGTTCGTTGAGTTAGTCAGGTTGGGTTTCGGTTAGACTTCTAACTGAAAGACACCAATCTAATTTCTGTTCAACTCGGTATTGAGAACTTCGGGATAGGATTGGGCTTACAAAATCACTCTGGTCACAAAATCAGTTATAGTGAATTTAATAGAAATAAAAAAAGATTTTATTTACCTTTTGAATATAGTCATATTCTTTACTTAAATTGTTTACATAGGACTTCAAAATTTTTATTTAGATCCGATTGGGTCTGGCTCGAGCTTGCCCAAGCTCGGTCCACGCCCCGGTTCAGATATGAGTTAGCTGACGATGGATGATGCTTGTGTGTTATTGTGTGTGAGATTGTAGTGTGTGAATATAGCTGCTAGTGCTACCATTTTGTTCAATGTATGTAAAAAAGTGCATTCGATAAATATTCATTAACTATAATTTTCATTACAAAAATAAGATTTGAACTTTATTTTTGCAAAAATTGTGCACTTGTGTTAACATTTATACAGAGAAAAGATGATTCAAATTAGAAATGTATAGATTTATTTGATCTTGTATGTATTCGTGACACTTGAGAGGTTGCAACCGAATAATGAAATTCAATGAATGATTTTATGTTTTTAAAAGCAAGATCTGGTTTGAATTAGCAATGAAATAACATATATGTTTGTCTAAGGCAACCTAATTTCTAAGACTAGCTGATACATAATTTTTCATTATTTTCACATGTATCCTATAAAAAGAAAATTTACTATGCATTGTATTAGTGACAAGATTTTTAGGGATTAAATTATGAAAATTTTCCATCAAAATCTTGTGTGTCAAAATAAAATTATGTTGGCAAATTCATATATTTCTGCTGTTTAAATGGTGGATACTTACAAATATTTATTACAACGGTTGAACATTCACAAAGTAAAGCTTACTTTGTCTCTTATTATCATTAGATTAACTCATTTTCTACTCATCTAATGGTCATAAAAACAAAGTAGTAAATATATAAGGTAAATATAATCTCCCTAATAGAATATATTTTCATTATAATTAAATATTCTTTCCGTAAATACTCACCTTAACACCGGTACAAGTATAGTAATGAAAAGGAAAGAGTTTATAAATGCCAAAATTGAAAATTACATTACAAATATGCAAATTACAGCTTTGCCTCAATGGTATTTTTTTGTAATAATATTATTCTAACAGTCCAATATGATTTGCCATATTGAACTCAAAATCCAATCTGGAATTGGACAAATTTGTTAAGATAAAAACTAAATTCCATTTTCGCATATTTGTCTGGCATTAATTATTCTCCCATTAATAAAAATATCAGGTAAATAGATAATAATTGTAGAATGGCAACTCTATAATCACCTATTCAAAGAACGAAAATCAAAGACCAATCGGAAAATTCAACTAAACCCATCAAAGAGTTGTTGAATTCCTCCAACCACAAAATCTCTATTTTCGATTATTCAATTTCAGGCTCAAATTTCTCCCGAGTTCCCTTTTTCCAAGTTTTGATCGGCTTTTTCTTACTTCTATTGTTGATTACGCCCAATTTTTTGGAAGATGGGTTGTTGCGCTAGCCAAAATGCGGACTCCAAAGCTAACAGGACCGCCCGTTGGCGATCTACGGGCATTGTTGCTCTGCGCGATGCTAAATTAAAGGTAATTCGATTACTCTTTTTGCTTTTTCGTTTCATTGATGATTCAATTTCATCGTGATTTTTCGCTCAGTTGTGCTGTTCGCTTCTGTGATATTATTGCTTTTTTTCCTGTCTGTGTTTCCTCTCGCCATGTTTGAGAGTTCAACTGATGTTGATATGTAGGAATTCAATTTCAGTTGTTTTTTCTGGTTTAGCTGGATATGTGTTGATTTTGCTCTGGTCTCTCAAATTCAAATAACTGCGGTGCTATATACTAGATTTTATGTAGAAAAACTGTGAAGATGCATTAGTTGCAAATGATCCCACGGGTTTGGTTGGAGTTAGGCTGGAAACTCTTTAATGTTGATAGTTGATGCTGAACCAGATGAAGAACTCAGCTTATTTTAATTGCTTCTCAATGTATGCATCTCCTTGTTTTTTATGATTGTTTTTGTATGAACAGACTTTTCCAGATGAGGTTCTTGACCTGGACAGAAGTGTGCGCACCCTTGATTTGACTCACAATAAACTAGGTAACTTTGCATTGCATCTCTTCGGTTTGAACTCTTTGACTTGTTGATGTGGCGGGAAGTAAGATTACTCTTTGAATATAAACATCAACAAAATATCTTTTCACTTCTTTGTCCTTGTGCCAGTTGATAACACACTTTAAATGTATTTGTTGCAGTTGACATTCCAATAGATATCAACAAATTAGTCAACATGCAGCGCCTGGTAAGCGTTACAAATTTTCCATTCTGATTCAGTGAAATGATACTTGCAACAGTTGTAGGAGGTCCAAACTTTAATGACATTGTTGTTTTCATATTCGAAATCCTGGTGAAGGCTCCAATTCTGTTGATTTTTTTTATATTAAGTCAATTCTCTTAGGTGAGAAAGTATCTTGAATTTTTTTATTAAACTTCTATTCTCGCTGATTATTCCTTACAGATTTTTTATTGTTTTCGACTTTTCGTAACAACATCATCTCTATACACAAGGGATAAACTATAAGCAAATATTTAATATCGTGTCGTATATTGAAGTTGAATGAAATTCTCATGTAGGAAGCAAGTCTCATAAAATTTTATATTTTCTGAAGTGGTTTACTTTTCTACAGGTCTTAGCTGATAACCTTATCGACCGACTACCAATCAACTTAGGAAAACTGAAATCTCTCAAAATTATGATTCTTGATGGGAACCGGATCTCTTCACTACCTGATGAATGTAATATTCTTCTCTAAATAAGTAAGATGAATCTTATTTATTTTTCCATTCATTTCATTTATGTTCCTGTCAGAAGAGTTTACCAAATGTATATATGTTCAAAGTTCATATACTTTTTGGTTCTTGGGTATCAGTGTTCGGCTTAATCCTAACAAGTCATAACTTCTTGTTTGTAGTGGGTCAGCTGGTGAGGCTTGAGCGGTTGTCCATCTCTGGAAACATGTTAACGTGCTTGCCTGAGACTATTGGGAGCTTGCGCAATGTGAGTGATATCAATTAATTGATAAGATGGGGAAATATTATAGTTTACACTTACAAAATAAGTTAACTGACTGAACCACACAAACCTAGCATTCAACTTAAACTTCATTATCTGATGTGGATTGTCTACTAAATGCAGTTATCCCTTCTAAATGTGTCAAATAACAAGTTAAAGACCCTTCCAGAATCAATTGGGTGCTGCTTTGCTCTGGAAGAGCTTCAAGCAAATGGTAAAATCATATATCGATTAAGTGGTATTTACATTTTATGTGCCTTTGGATTTTCAATCATGCATGAACTGTGAACATGGTGTCTATGCAATAGGACTCCATTAGTGCATTCTGCGAAAAGCAACACTTATTTTTTTCGTAGACTTCTTATTCCAATGGGCTTTAACTGAACATATTCCTTTCTTGTCTCCTTTTTTTTGTTGTCATTGCTACTTGTTTCTTTTTTTTTTGTGTCAGTAGCCGTGTTAAACACTAATCAATTAAAAGCTTGTTAATAATGAAAGCTAATGAATATGATTTTGTTAGTGTTTAGAAAAATTGTGCAAACTGCAAGCCATAAACATTGTAAGACAGATCTGGATGTGAGTAAAATAAATAACTTGCCGAGAACTAGGAATTTCTGAGTACTGTGACCTAACTCTTCTCACTGGGAGTTGTAGATCACTGTTTCGTTGACCAATTGGCGCTACTGATGGAGCATTTCATCATTATACTTCTGTATTTAAAGTTACGTGAATTCATGCTGATGTATGCAGTATATCTCAACAAAATATTAACAAGAGAAAGTGTGGTTTTAATTGCCTGAATTTTTGGATTCTAATAATAATTTTGAAAAATGAAAAAAGTAAGACTTGATGCTGCCGACTTGCTTTATAGGCGATCATATATGGAAATGTCATGCTGTTAGGTCTTTCTTTTTATTTTGATGGGGAAAGGAATTCATATACTTCATATATGTCGTGTACCTTTATTATAAGAGTTTTCCATAATTCTTATTCATCGTAATATTTGAATCATTCAGATGAAGTTTTTGAATTAATTGCTGTTTTCTGCTTGACAAGTTTTTTCAAAATGTCTTGTATTAATATTTGATGATTGTTTTAAACATCAATAACATCTAAAAGTTCAACAGAAAGAGTTGTTTGGTTGAGCCATCAATGTATTTGTTTCAACTTGCTAGCATATGTATATTGTGGATTTCATTTTTATTCTCAGGGACTGTGTATGTTATGAGGTGTTAGTAATCCTGTTATCAGTCCATAAGCCCTTGTTAAATTGGCTTTGCAGACAATCATATTAAAGAACTTCCGGCTTCTATATGCAATCTTGTTCACTTGAAGTCGCTTTCCTTAAACAACAACAATTTAAGACAGGTATATCAATTTGCCACCTCTTCTCTGGCTTCCTTCAAAGGTTTAGTAGAATGTTCATTTTGATAGTTTTGGTCTCTGTGGTTTGTGGCAATGGGGTCAAAATAGATGTTGAATGTAAAACCTTTAATACTTGTATCAATATACCATTTGTCATTCTTTCACAACAATCATTTTCCAATCTATGTTGTGTCACATAGGTTAACAAGAAATGATCCATCTTCTGTTTGTGTCACATTGGTTAACAATAGTCAAATTATCTTGTTGGCTTTAAAATTGTGAAGTTCGATATGATTTCATGGTTCTGTACTACAACTTGGTTGATAGATTCCCGATGATCTACTGAGGGACTGCAAAGCTCTCCAGAACATTTCCCTGCATGACAACCCGATTTCCATGAATCAATTTCAGCAGGTTTCAAGATCTCTCATATTTTTTTCTGCATTAAAAACTATGTGCTTCTGCTTCTATAACAACTGAAAAATGGTTCGACTTTTTTTTGTGCTAGATGGAAGGATTTGCAGAGTTCGAAGCAAGAAGGAAAAAGAAATTTGACAAGCAAATTGATTCAAATGTGATGATTGGTTCAAAAGGGCTTGATGAGGGTGTTGACCTATAATCAAACTATCTGACCAGATATCTTGTAAAGGTAACAACTTTTCGATTATGAAAACCTTTTAATCACACATTGAGATTAAAATCTAATTGCTCAAGTCCTTTTTGGTTACTAGCTAATGACGGTTTTTTGTAGTCTAAGCGAAGTTAAATTATTGTTCGATTTCGATGCTTTTGTTCGATTGCTAAACACAGGATGAACATATCATATTTATGATGCACGAATCATAATGAATTTGTACTTATCTCACTTTCAGCAGAATGCAACTTGAAGTAAGGATCGATCCTATGATTTTGGAAAGGTGTAGATTATGGAAGATAGCTCTTCTTCAGCTTGGGATAGTTAAACATAAATACAGATTTGGAATATGGAAATCCCAATTGGTGTTTTCATTGTATATCAAAAGTGGCCGCCGGTAATTGTAGCTATTTGTACATTTTGCTGTTTGTTTTCCTATTTATGTGATGGAATACTATTTACAATCATTTTTCTCCTACCTCTCGCCATTGTTTGTTTTTTGATGATTTCGGCCTATGGATTATAGATGAGACCAATGTAGGGTGGAATTTTTAAAATATTGGATCATACCTTCTTTGTTATAGAAATCAGCCTAGTCGGATTTTAGGGATACTACTATGATTTGTTGAAGTTAACTTATTTAGCCGTTTTTACCACTTAGGCGGTCCTAGGTAAGTCGATGGGGTCAATGATTAAAGTCTGTTTAGGTGGCCATTTAGGCAGAATATAGGTGACCGTCTTGAATGGGGGCGCGAGTAAAAATGCTTTGCCTAGATTGGACTCGGGTGTAAAACTTCGGTTCCAAACCCAAGGCAACTCACCCTTATAAAAAAATTTAAAATAACTATTAAAAAACTTACTTTGGATTTTTAGATTAACCCAAGCTTAACCTATTGTTATCATGCCTTAAACCGAATTTTTGTTAAAATATGTTTGTTAAAAGACGGATGACCACAAGGTTAGCTGAACAAATCATATACATAACCTTTAAATACGTGAAGGAAAATTTTGATGTGACATGATTTCTACAAAGTATTCTTACTTTCCTTGTAACCATCAATAATTTAGTATATTTTACTATTTAATTTAATTATGAAACGCAAAAAATAATATTTAACTTGTTTTTAAAATAAAGTAAAAAATAATTTATATCCACCAAATTTTTTTAAAAAATTTGATATTTTATGGTCACGATTACTTTAAATATCAAAGAAACTATGACTTAGGAAAATTAATTGACAAACTAAGCCTTGAAAGAAATTGATATGAATTATTATATCATATATTAACATTTAACATTATCAACTAAGCCAGCAGTATTATTGTTGAACAAAACTAGGTACAATACAACTAGCGGCAATAAGGTAGTGACATGTGGCTACAAAATCAGGGACAAAAAGGTAAGTTCGATACACCAATTTTCGTTTTGTGGCCACCATGTACACAATATCATAAATAAAAATCAAGCACTATACGATTATAGTTTACCAAAATTAGAGGGCATTTCTCGTAATTTCAGCCAAAAAAAACGTGCGTTTTTTTGTTTGTTTTCAACAACCCTAATTCGCCGCAACCAAGGTATCTCTCCTTCTGTCATATTAATCCTTTTTGAACTTTTTGCTATTTTTTGATCCCAATTTTGATTATTGTTTCTTTTGTTTGCTCTTTTTTGGTGTTATTTTGGAAATCTTGTTCGTTTACCAGATCTGGAAAATCACCTTGTAGATCCAGCGATTTTTTTGTGGGTTTTGTTCCTTGGTTCCTCGGATCTTTAGATCTGTTCGATTGCGAACCTCTTTTGGGCTTTTCTCTGGTGATCGATTCGTAATTTGAAGATCTAGGGTTAGGGTTTTCCCAATTTTTGTGCGCAATTTTTTTGGGTGAAGTAATTTTAAATTTAATTCCTTTTTTAATCTTTTTACAAAAATATTTTCCTATTTTAGCGGTTTGGCCGATTTGTCGAAGGAGGCATATCTTTGATTTTTAGGTATAGACCTAATTTTATTTTCGTTAATTTCAATGTAAATTATGATTAATGAAATCAATAGAAAATTAAGGTTGACTGAAATAGGATTATCTTGATAACAATTGACAGCATAATAAATTTCTGTTTAATGGGGCAATAATTTTCTCTTATTAAATATTGGTTGCATGCTTATTATTATAACTATGAGTGAAAATATTTTTTAGTTTCACCAATTTGCCCTTCAACATAAAAAGGGTGCCTGCCACTGACCCCACTTCTCTGACAATACTATGGTATGAACTATTAAGTAAAGATGATATCTTTTTCCTTGAGAAAACTAGAATCAGATAAAACGTGCAAAATGTTTAACGAATCGATTACGGTCAATTTATTGACCAAGAACAAAACTTTATCACCTGTACACTCAAAGTAGTGCTTTCGCTTGAGGAGTTGATGCCAATTCATGGTGGTTCTAAATGTTTAGGTTTTAGTGGATTGTCTGTTCTTGTGTTTGGATATAAACAGAGCTGTCTGTCTTTTCTTATGCATTGATCTTGCTTAACCCATTCTAGTCTTTGCTGATTTTGAGTTAACTTTATCAACTTGGTGCTGCTTTTTTTAGTAAATTGAATTGATTGATTCTTGAGACTGGTTTTGGACCAGGCAAGCTGTTGTGCTCTATTTTACTTGGTTGATTTTGGTTAAATTTGCTGATTAGGTGAGCATAAGTGGAAAATATGATTAGGTAAAGTTGCATTGGTTCAAATTATTCTTTACATGTGCTAATGGTGGGACACTATTCATTTGGAAATCTCTCAGATGTGAGCCTTTTATTTATTCGGTTCGATTTGAATTGTAAATCCAAAATTGGGTGTTTTTGGTCTGTCAAGTTAGAAAAATGGTGGCAAGTGTGGTTATTGACTTGTTTCTTATTTCTTATTGTTTATTAATTTGCTCAAAAAGTGTTGGAGCCTTGATGCCTTCATTGATGCTGAATGTGGTTATAGCTATGACCCAATCCCCTGAATGCTCTGAATCTGTTAGCTTATTGTAATTGTTATGTTGCAGTGAAAATGGTTCAAAAAAGATTATTTTACGATGAGGAAACTTATAGCATTCCCCGTAAACACCCAAGACAGGTTGAATGCAATGATCAGCTCATCTCATTTTCAGAATATGTTCCTCGTGAGTTAGATTCTCCAAGATTTCATGCTTCAGGTGAGTATGTTTGTTTTAGGCAAGCAAAATGTCGTTGTCTGGCCTACAAATTAAATTCGAAAAATTCATGTCCATTTTGTTAGAAGTGCTGAATTGAAACAATGTGGTTCATGATGTATTGTTTGGCCCTCAAGTTGTCTCTATTTTTTACTTTGCTTCTCTTCCTGGCACAAATAATCTTTCAAATTGTACTATTTGGAAGCTGGAATATCCAGTTTCTTTTTGGTTTGTACTGAATTTGAAGTCACTTCTGATTGTTGGCTATCTGTATCATTACATTCTTGACTCTAATGATGTTAAATGCTGAGGCAACTTTATTGGAAACTTGCCTTATTTATGTTGTAATAACCCTGATAGGTTACTTTATTATTTGGTGAAGGTGAGTGTGGACTCACTGAAAATGCTTTTGAACACTGTGAAAAAATTGCAAGTGAAATAGACGGTCAGCTTCCAGTTGGTTCTAGGAACTATGTAGAGGATAATGTTCTTGGATTTAATGAAGAAGCTTCCCCTAAACATGCATCAGTGTTTACATCGTGTGGCCCGGATTCTTTTAGCCCCGAGCCTCGCCATGTTGACATATATTCTTTGCTTTTGCACAATCCTCCAAGAAAAGAAGTCCTGATTGGTCCCGGACATCAAGCAGATATACCAGAATGGGAACCGCAGGATTACAAGTCAATATCGAAGAACGACCAGGATCGCCTAATGGAGACATGTGTCATTCCAATGCCTGATTTGGAATGTGTCAACGAGCCCGAGAGTGTTAAGATTGAATGCTGCTGTTTGGACAAAGGTTCTGTTAGATGTGTCAAGCAACACATAGTTGAAGCAAGAGACAAACTCGAGAGAGAATTGGGGAAGGAAAAACGGGAGGAGTTGGGGTTCAGTGTTATGGGAGAACAAGTGGCAAAGCAATGGAGCCAAGAGGAAGAGGAGCTGTTCTATGAGGTTGTGTATTCGAACCCCATGTCAATGGGAAAGACCTTTTGGAAGTGTCTTTCAGCAGTTTTCCCTAACCGGACCAAAATGGACATTGTGAGTTACTACTTCGATGTCTTTATGCTTCGAAAGCGGGCCCAACAGAATCGGTGCAAGGGCGGGGTTTGTGACAGTGATGATGATGAGCCCAAATTTACTGAAGATGATGAGGTCTCGATCGCTGAGTCTCCCAATGTCGGTTTGGGATTAAATGGTGAAGTTCGAGATTATTTGTACATAGGGGTATTATCGTCCCAAGGGAATTGTATGAAGGCGGAAAACGATACCCATTGGTCGGGATTAGACTATAATGGGAAATTGTGGGATGTTGATTACACTGTGAGGCCGAAAATTGAGGTTGACTTATTATCGACTTGTAGCATGATTGAAGAGGTATTTGGAGGAGGTAAGGCTAGAGATGACAATAATGTGCGCTGATTGTGATAACTTTAGTTTAAGATTACTCTTTAGAGAGGACTAATATTTGAAATGGGAGAGGATGTGTTTGTACAGTAATATAGAGGCCAGCTTTTCTGTGTAAATTATTTTCAGGAAATGTGTTTCAATGACTTGATCAATAACATAGCTGGGACTTTTTTTTCTTTGTAGAATTTCTTTACAACTTTCAAGCCTTACAATTTCATGTGAGGCATTTTTAAAATCATAGTGGGCTGTGGACTTGTTTTATGATGCCTATTGGATCCATGGATAGCTTTTGGGTTGAAGCATGAATATCTAAGTAACCCTTTCATGTCTGACTTGTCACACCAAATTAAAGAAATTGTTTATTT
>CAOJBJ010378424.1:0-13412 GCA_948291685.1 Euphorbia celastroides | reverse complement strand
CGAGGGGGAAGATCTAACGGTCGTGGTAGAGGAGCTCCCACTGGCCAGTATCAACAACGCTCCTTTACTAGTCCCTACACACCTGTCGCCTATCCAAACACCGGTTTTCAACCACCTGTGCACCCTTCTCGAACACCGGATGCATATCCTCAGCTTGTTGTGTGTCACAACTGTCATGGACTTGGTCATGTCGCCCGCGATTGCTCATCCGCCAAACTTAACCTTCCCCGCAGTCCTTCCTCCAACCTCGCCTCTTCTCAACCCACTCACCAACCTTGGATTATGGATTCTGGTGCATCCCATCATCTGATCTCCGACTTGGGAAACCTCAATCTTCACTCTGAATACACCGGCTCTGAAGAAGTCTCAATTGGTAATGGTTCTAAACTCCCCATCTCTCATATTGGTACATCTTTCAAACTTGGTAATTGTTATTACACTTTTCGCTATATTTTGTGTGTTCCTTCTTCTTCTTACAATTTATTATCTGTTTTATTCGCTAACGAATTCTAACCCTGTTTCTGTTGAATTCTTCTCTGACTCCTTTGTTATTAAGGATTTGCAAATGGGGCTAATCAAGTTCAAGGGCCGGACTAACAATGGACTCTACTCGCTTTGTGTTTCAGCATCCAATAAAGTATCAGCTAATTTAGCTTCATTGTCTGTTTGGCATGATCGTTTTGGACATGAATCTTTTCTTCTTGTTAAACAATATTTGGATTCTAATAAAATTAGTTATTCATCTCAAGATTTATCATTATGCTCATCCTGTTGCATTTCTAAAAGCCATCGTTTACCATTTATTTCATCTTCCGCCTTTTCTTCTAGACCACTAGAAATAATTTGTGCTGATGTTTAAGGACCATCATTGGTTGTCTCTGTGGACGTCTACCGCTATTATGTCGTTTTTCTTGATCACTTTAGTTAATATTCCTAGATATATTTTTTGAAACAAAAAATCTGATGTTCGGGATGTTTTCATTAAATTCAAAACTATTGTGGAAAAATTTTTCTCTACCTCCATCAAAGCTTTTCAATCTGATGGTGAAGGGGAATTCATAGCTCTCAAGGATTACTTCATAAAAAATGGCATCTCTTGTCCTTACACTCCTGAACAAAACGGATCTGCTGAACGCAAACACCGCCACATTGTGGAACATGGTCTCGCCTTAATGCATCGAGCTCATGTTCCCCAAATTTATTGGACCTACGCCTTTGACACAGGCACCTATCTCATCAATCGTACCCCCATTCATCGTTGTAACTCGGTTACACCATTCCATACCCTATTTGGCAAAACCTTTGATCCTCACTCCCTTCGTATCTTTGGTTGTATATGCTTTCCTTGGCTCAAACCATACACTAAACACAAATTTGACCCTAAATCTCGCCCGTGTATATTTTTGGGTTATGGAAAGCTTCACAAAGGGTATGTTTTGTCTTGATCCGGTTTCTTCAAAATTATTTGTCTCACGCCATGTTTTGTTTGATGAACATGTTTTCCCATTTCGGAAGTCTCATGAGGAACATCCACCGGAATCCATTATCACATCACCTCCCTTACAGGTCTCTTTCCCGAAACCAAAAAATCCTGACTACCAGCCAAAGCCGCAAGCCCCCCAAAGCTCGATGCCAGCTTCAACAAAACCGACAGCCCATCCACCTCACATATCTTGACCCATACATTCTCCCTCTCCTCCCTCGGCCTCATCTACCTCACAACCAACACCCACCGACAACTCAAACTCATAACAAACCGAAACTGCACCACAACCCAACCCTGCAACCGCCTCGCCTACTACATCCAGGCGCATGATTACTAGATTCCAGACTGGATCTCTTCACCCACGTGTTCCCTTTGATCTATTTCACAATGTGGAACCACCCTCCAGCTATACCCAGGCGGCTAAACACTCTAACTAGTGGCAGGAATGACCGAGGAGTACAATGCTCTTGTTCAAAATAGGACATGGGAACTCGTTCCCCGCCACCTTCGCACAACATTGTCAGGTGCAAATTGGTATTTCGTGTAAAGGAAAAACCTGACGGTAGTGTTGATCGTTACAAGGCTCGATTAGTGGCTAAAGGATTTCATCAACACCCGGGAGTTGATTACTTTGAGACATACAGTCCTGTCATTAAGCCGGCTACTATTCGGCTATTGTTGTCTCTTGCTCTATCTCTCAAATGGCGGGTAACCCAGTTTGATGTCTCCAATGCCTTTCTCCATGGCAATTTGGAGGAAACCGTGTACATGACACAACCACAGGGATTTGTTGATCCTCATCATCCGGAATATGTTTGCCAACTAAAAAAATTCCTCTGTGGTCTCAAACAAGCTCCCCGTATGTGGCATCGCCAGCTTACCGATTATCTTCTTCAGCTTGAATTCAAGGTTCCAAGTCTGATGTCTCCTTATATTGGCTCCGACGGGAATCTGTGATGCTTTTTTGTCTTATTTATGTTGACGACATCCTCCTCATGGGCAACGACACGATTCTCATCAGTGACATCATCCACCAGCTCCAACAAGAGTTCTCGATCCGTGATCTCGGTCAGCTTGATTATTTCCTTGGCATTAAAGCCACTTGGCACACCGATGGACTGTTCCTCTGTCAATCCAAGTACATTCAGGATATACTTCGTCAGCATTAGATGCTTGGTGCCAAACCTATCTATACGTCCATGTGCTCCAAAGAGAAGTTCATGCTCAGCCTTGGAGATCCGCTACCCGATGTCACCACCTATCGATACATTCTTGGCAATCTCCAATATCTATCTCTTATAAGGTCGGACATTGCCTTTGCCGTTAACAAGCTGTCTCAATTCATGCATGCTCCTACCTCGGTTCATTGGCAAGGAGTCAAACGGCTTCTTCGCTACTTACATGGCACTATGCATCATGGTCTTTTTATACACAAAGACTCATCCCTCGTTCTTCATGGGTACACTGATGCTGATTGGGCTGGCAGCTTGGATGATCACAAGTCTACCACAAGTTATTCTATTTTCTTAGGCCAGAACCTCATTTCCTGGAGCTCCAAGAAACAGAAGTTTGTCTCTCGCTTTTCTACTGAAGCTGAGTATCGTTCCTTAGCAACTGGAGCATCGGAAATTGCTCAGTTACAAATTCTTCTACATGAACTAGGAACTACTCTCCCTCGGTCCCCTCAACTATGGTGTGACAACTTATCTGCCACTTATCTCATAGCTAATCCTTTGTATCATCAACGCAGAAATCACCTTGAGGTTGACTTTCATTTTATCCGTGATCGAGTCTCCAAAGGACAACTTCGTGTCTCTTATATTCCCACACAAGATCATATTGCCGACGTGCTCACTAAGCCACTCACGAAGGATCGTTTTGTTCCTTTTCGAGAGAAGTTAGGCATTTGTACAAACTCATGCCCAACTTGAAGGAGGGTATTAAAGTATAACTCCTAGAGAAGGATTACTTCCTAGTTTGAGTAGAATTCCTATTCTGTTTAGTAGTTTACCTGATTAATAACTCTTGTATAGGCACCTCTCCTTGTATGTATATTTGTGTACAACAACATTATTCAATAACAATTACAAGAGTTTACACAATTCAGTTGAATTTTTATTATTTTCCTTACCAATATTCCCAAACTCCTTATTATTCCTCTTTAGACTCAATAACATAAAATATCAAATAAACACGGATACAACTCCATCAATGATATTTCGAAACTAGGCAAAATACATTAGAAAATAACAAAAGCACACACGATTGATAAAACTACAAACAAAAAAATGTGCTTCTACTTAAAAAAAGTGATTTAGACCCATTATGTCTCCATCTAGCGTAGAAGAATGTAAACTTACTCAATATTTATTTTTATTTTTTCTACCCAATAAACATAGAACCTAAAAAAATATTTTTTTTCAGCTGGACTGCGTCTCATTGACCATGTCCTATACAATTCCCTTTAGCATTACTCATTATTGTTGTTAGGTCTCTACAACACGTGCATATTACTGTTTATTTCTTTTTAGACTGATGAGTAAGTTTTGGAGTACTTTTTATACTGTTTCTCCAAAAAATATATATTTGAAGATTCTCCTAATAGTAGTTTACTTTTAGTTGTAGAAAAACTAAGCAAGTGGTTACTAATTTCTCAGCATGAGGTACCAAGATGCATTGTTTAAAGCAAAAATTTTTTGTTTAATGAAAACTTTATAAAAGCAACTCATCGGAACAAAAATTGAGACGCCAGTACAAAATATCACGCGGTATAAAATAATTCTTTTGGTTCATAGAGTATTACATATTACTCATTTAGTCCGGTACGATTCAATATGTTACCCTTTTTAAATCATCCACTAACAATTAGATAAAATACCATTAATGGAGTTTCTACAGCAAAGGTCAAAAAAAGTTAACATATCTCAATAGGCAAAGATGGAAAGGATAATAAACGTGCATAATACAAAGACTTAATGAGCAATAATCGCATAGCATAAAAAGGTAGTGATTACTAACTAAAAGATCAAATAGGTAATATATATATATATATATATAAAAGCATCAAATGCGCAAATAAATATCACCACAATCTCCAAAAATTTGTCAAAATTGAGGCAAATCCATACATAACTTAGAAGCATCAATTTTGTCAAAATATATATAAAAGCATCAAATGCGCAAAAAATGTTACAACAACACTAACAAAAAACACATGGGATTCTTTTTTTCTTCAATTTCAGATAATTCAATTCAACGAACATCCCCGCAGTCACGTAGTAGATAGTCTAGGACATCTTGATAGGAGAATTTTAGTAGTCAAAATTAGCAAATTGAAGCCTTGTACTTTTCCTTTCTCCTAAATTACTAAATCATATAGCAACTATATATAATCATTACAAATGTTCTACAGAAGCAATTGCACAGTAGGTTCCAAAATAACAAAAAATTTGTCTTTTCAAGTTCAAGACATAAATTCAATTGAACTTTTGCCTGCTCGACTATTCTTGTTCCATTCAAGTTCTTTTCAAAAGAATATTTGACTAAGAAATCAGACAGAATAAACTTCATAGGAACACAACAGGCCAATATAAACAAGAGAAAAGTAAGTCGAAATTACAGTCATTTAGAACAATTCAAACACTTTTACAGTACTGATTCAGTTCTGAGTTTTAGAGCTTCCTCATAATTCATACATTTCTTTTTATTTTTATCAAATAAAACACTTAAAAAAGAGGTAAAGATGGAGGGAAACGCACGTGCATCCATTGTCTCTCATATGTAACCAAATGACTCCACCCAATCTCCTCGAGCAACGAGAGCTTCAAGTCATAGTGTTTTTTCTTCGGGAGATCTCCATCGTCTTGAATCATGTCGTTTAATACCTGCAATAAAAACATAATATCACATTAAAAACATGTTATAGCTTCTAATAGAACCGATAGAAATATAACCTTAAGTGCTGTGCCAAGTCTTCCACATCGTCTCTCCCTAATAACGAACAGAGTTCCGTATTTGGCGGATTTCACATCGACCCATTTTTGCAGCTCTAAGAAATTCTCCTCGAATCGGTCTGCAGGGTATTTTTTATCAGACTTTTTTGCCCCTTCGCCTTTCTGTCCCTGTTGGTATTTTGATGAAGACAATTGGTAAGAAAACGGAAGTCGGTATATCTAATCAGTAGTTGGAATTGTTATTATACATTTTGTTCGTAATGATTATCACCGTATACAAAACGTACCATGTATCCTATGTTTTGACTTTTGGACGACTCATAGACTTCAACATATATCCATGTTGGATCCTTTTACCAAAAGGAAAATAGAACAAAACCACTGACTGAATAAAATTTTGAAATTTCCACATGATTTTACAGGGCTAAAGAGGACATTTGATATACAACTCCCCACTCTTTCCTTCAGTAACTGACATAACTAAAACTTAACCAATCCAAGGTGGGTGTTTAGACCCCGAAAATAAATGCAGTCTTGTCTAGATTCCTTAGATACCGGTATCTTCAAAGTGGGCGTTTTCTTACAAAGGATCGGGTTGTTTAGACTCTGTTCTCATCCAACAGTTGAAAAAAAATAAAGGAGGAGTATTTAATTGAGACGAGAAAATATTTAGTTAAGTCTCCATCGATTCTCGACAGTTGGATGTCCTTTGTAAAAATCCCCCTTTAATGTGTTAGACCAGAAAATACTAATAAAATTATCAGCAAATGAAAAGAGGTATTCCTACCTCCAGTGATTCAATGTCTGCAATTGCTAGCCCTTTCTGGTACAGTGCCTCTGCCAATTGATCCCGGGTTGTTTCCATCTTCTTTTTCGTTTTCTTCAATAAAAGCGGCGAGTTAATAGTAATAAACATAGACACATAAAGCAAAGTAAATATCCAAACAGGGTAATAGAAGCTAGGGATTATTCACAGCTCTATGCTTTAAAAAATATAGAATGCGACAATATTTTAAAATAATCTGAATGGGATAACAGGAAATGATCAGCAAGTTGAAAAACTAAATTTCAAAGCATAAGAAAAACATGCAGATAAAATATAATAAAAGAAAGAAGAGTACCTCTGCCTCCTCATCTTCTGGATCATTCTTGAGGGCTAAGGATTTTGCCAACTCATCTCTATCGATACTATTTATAACCTCGTCTGCTGCTTCTATAATCTGCATAGTGGCGTGCCATTCTTAATTTTCTATTGAAAGTTCAACGCATTCTTTACAAAAGAAGAGGACCGGCCAATGTTTTCTTTGGAAAATTATGGAGATAAGATTTGGATGCAAGTGACTTTCTACCATATGCATTGCAACTTTTAGATCAGCAAATTTTGGCATGAACGATTTTTTGCAGACTTACATCTTCATCATGACGAATTTTGTCCTCAACATTACTCTCAGAAACCAAGCCTTCCAAAATCTTTGCAAGCAGCGGAGTGTAATTTGGGTATTCAGACTGCCAGAAAACAGGTTATGTTAATTATTAGTCAACTCTATCTGTAAATAAAATCATTACTGCAAGTATTAAGCTGTCCATAAAGGGCATACCATTGGCACATAAAATTTCTAAGATTAACTTCAGCGTCAAAATTCTCAAATGGAAATTAAATTGATGTAAATCTAGTGTCACGGAATTCTTCAATTGGTAATCATATCAATACCACTGCAAAAACTAAAAACCTTTAGAGCTCACTAGACAGATACACACCAGATAGAATAGCCCAAATATTCGAAAATCTTGGATTGTTCAGACATAAAAGCATATGTATGCTAGGAAACAACAGAACTATTCAGCGCGCACAAAACAATAAAGCAGTCTAACCTTAAGAGAGACGGAAAGCTTTTTCCGTTCTGACCAATCTTCTTCTGTCTCATGCTTTAGGCTAGTAAGAACTTTTATCTTAGCATCTCTAATCTGCCAAGAGTTACACGCGTCAATAGTCAGTCCCATGACGGTAAAAGTATAGGTACAAACTTGTACTATGTCAAGATGAAGTAAAAGAACAGAAAAATCCAAGATGTGTATATAATACTGATTAAATATAATAAAATGGTTCCCAACACAATAAAACAGATAACTGCTTTCCAATATCTACCCTGAGAAATCCATAATGTCTGCAAGAATAATTCTTAAATCACACATCATTAGTTTTCCCCCTGTACAGTTATTTAGTACTCCCTCCATTCCAAAATAAGTGACTCTTTAGAATTTTTATCAATACCAATAAAAAAATTATTACACCATTAAAATGACTATATTATCCCTTGACTTTTTATATTAAAATTCATCTCTTCTTAATTACTGACATATAATTTCATCAATACACAACATCTCTCATAATTAATGCAAGGGCAAATCAGAAAGTAATGGTAAAATGCATTGAAAATCTAAAGAGTCACTTATAATGGAACAAAATGAGAATGCTAAAGTCTCACTTATTTAGGAATGGAGGAAGTATAAGACAGAATTATAGGGAGAACCTCTTCTTCTAAACGTTCTGAAACAGTTTTGGAGCTAGTAGTAGAAGACCCTTTTCCCTTTTCCTCATCGGCCTGCAAAAGATTTATAACAGAACTGGCATGGTTATTTACTGGTATTTGTATAATATAAAAATGCCATATATTTTCTGTCTCCGTAGAAAAGTTACTTCTATGTTTATCCAAGGAAGTGGAGGTTAAAACCTTATTAGGGGGCACTACATAAGAGACTGGATAAGACACAGGATTTTTCTCTGGATTCTTCCCTTCTTGGCTAACAGATGATAACTTCCCATAGGAGATTGCTCCAAGGAGCACAGATCCAGGTCCGGCGCCCTGCATAAATTTTGAAAATTTTTTATTACTTCCATATTTAATTATTCTTCTACCATATAACTAAGATATGTCAAGAGAGAATCTCTACTACCTTCGGGAGCTTCTCTTTTGCTGGGGGGCCTAAGTAAATCGCTTCTCTTTTCCTACAAGAAAATTTTACTTGTAACAAGTATCATAAGAATATAAAAGCAAACATTAATATATATCATTGAAGGGTGCATACCCTGGAACCAAAACTGAGGATTCAAAAGCACCATTTCCCATGACAGGTCCATCTGGTTCAGAGAAAAAATTGAGTCGTACCACATCCTGTAAAAAAAGATATAAATAGAGCATCATTGTTAAATTGCATATACCCAGAGAATCACAACAAACAACTCCATGACATCAACGTAATCAAATTACTTGATAAAACTAAATGTTTAAATCGAAACCCCTACCTTGTCATCCAAATTTTTCTCGATGAACAGAACTAATTGTTTCAGTTTTTCCAAATATTGCACATTGTCATGCCTGCAACATAATTATCATTGTACAAGGAATGATTCAAAAGAAACATCTACCGCAAGAGACCACACATGTGATAAATATTTCACTTCATCGAGGAGTGTGAGTGAAGAAGGAAAAAATATGCATGCGTGGGGGTATGATTTTGCTCAGAAAATGGGTCATACCTTAGATAAAGACGTAAAGTGTATTCACCCTTGGGGAGTTTTGAGGAATTTGGATATACATCACCCATTGAATATACACGCTGCAATTGAAAACAAAAAATGTACAGTATAATTTAGTGATATAATGAACAGTAGACCACGTGATGCACATTAAAGCATTACTGGTTATTAATTAGAAAGATTATCTCAGCAATATAAAGAAAAAACTTCGAAGCCTAATAAAATACTCCACTCAAGTGATAATTGCTAAAAATTTTCTTTATGTTTCCGCAATCACATACCTTGTTACTATCAGAAATCATGTAAAATTGTGACTCAAATTTTGTGTCATATATGCGATTATTAAGCAACGGGACTTGAGGCTTAATTTCAGCTGCATCGTCTAATTTGAACTTGTAACTGCAAAACAAACACGCAAGGAATGAGCGACAATAAAAGTCAAGAATCAATATAAATGCAGATGTACCATGAGTTCTTACGTTAAAGTCAGCGCTAGTATCTGTTTGCCTGAAGGTAGTTTGTCACGATCTCCTGTAAGTGTTGTAAGTTTAGCATCAATAGGTCGGTAGGGAACCCTCATCTGCAAAAAATTTAGATCAGATAAAACAAGTGATGCATCAGTCAAAAAACGAGCCAAACGAAGACAAAAAAAAAACTGAAATTTTTATCATCATTGATTTACAGCATGCTTTTTTCACCTTATTCAAAATAGCAGCAGGAACAAGTTTCTCAGATGCCAGTAAGGCTTCAGCATCAATTCTGGTAGGTGCATCACTTCCATCAAGGATGACATCCTCTTTATTGACTTCAATCCCATGAAATGAAATCTATGCAAAAGAAGCAAATGATAGGTATATACAGTATGGCACACCAAAAGTGAGATAGAGAAACGTGAAATTCACTAGATCGAAAATCAACCATAAGCATGACTCAGTAAATTAACGATGAAAACTCAAGTGACCAAGGATTTTGAGCTTGATACCTCAAAGTCGACAAGAGTACTTTCATGACTGCCAATGCCACTAGACCAAAACTGAGCAACAGCTAGTTCCATTGTCTGGCCAACAACAACAGGAAACGCAAAGCTTTTGGCAGAGGGACAAGAAAATGATACAACACTCTCCCACTTCATAGGCCTTTGTAAAGGGCAAAGCTGCAAGTTGCAGAAGTGTCACAAAAGGTTTACATGATAGAATGATACTAATAAAACCTTCCATCGGATTTCTAGTCTACCTGAACTGTATCGACAAAAAATCGTCGTGTGGTATCAAACCCTGATGTTCTCATAGTAGCCTCAACCCAATTAGCACCCTGTGGAACCTCAATATACCTTCTTTCAATGTGACCTATTCAAGCAAAAAAACTGTGATTGCCATGTCTTATCATGAACAACTTCAGGAAAAGAAAAACTCGATAATGCAACCACATTGAGAACCATAAGCCAAAACAAAAGATATATTTACAATGTCTTGAGAGGCTTATTCAAATTTAAAATAACTACAAAGCCATCAAAAAAGCACCTGCCCCTAGTACTTAAAAGAGGTTACAATAAAAAACAGTTTCTGACTTCATATGACATGCATACGTACTATTATCTATTCTATTTAATGACGTATATTTGGTTTATGACAATTCAAAATATAAAATCATTATAATGTTTATGCAACTTTTTGTTTCTCAGTTGTTCCTCCTTTCACAAATTTACTTCAGCGAAGATACTAAAAAAACCGGTTAGATTTACAATTCATTACAATTGCAGTTTCAAAGAAATACCTGGCTCAAATGACATCCTTATAAAGGAAACCAGAGGAGGCCGATTCTTTATAGCCATAGGTTTTGTTATGGTAATTGGAATCCTGAAAATGGGGCCACGCCAAGGTGCTTTGCAATCAACTCCATAAACTTCATAATAATGTAAGCCATCACTTAGCTTGGTAGGATCAATCACAATGCTGAAATTTAAAGAAAAAACATGTTAGTGGATTGAACATTTTACCTCCAAGCACAATTGAAGTGCCATAGTATGCACTACGTCTAAGAATCAAAACCCAAATCCTATTTCGAAAATAAAGAATCTCAATCAGATAAAATATGTTGAGGAATCTGACGTAGATAGTCCTGTTCCTCAAGAAACTTACAAGGAAAAAAACTGAACAATAGCACAAAAAAGATTCATGAAAATGTAACAATAACAACCACAAGAATACAAGAGAAAATCCACATGCAAAGATCCAAGAAAGATCACATGGTTCAGTGTGCATGCATGGATGGATGCACACAAATTAAGATACCTTTAGTGCATGCAATAGCAGTAGTTCCAATAGGGCCAAGCTATTATGGATCCAGAAAAAGTACTTGTAGAGCAACAGCTTAAGGTGTTCTCACGACCATTTTAGGGATAAAAGCTTAGAAAACCAAATGAATATAGAATGCGAATACATATGAAGGAAACTTGAAAAGACTAAGAAAATGAAGGCAACTAACTTGAAAGTGCGCCCATTGTGAGTAAGGAGGAGATAATCAGGAGCCATTACAACCGCATTGTCAGTGGAGTGTAACTCAAGGCACTCCTCAAAGGGAGCCAATTCTTCCAACTTACTTGCACCTTCGTGAAACTTAGGTTCAACTTGCACTGTCCACTGTGAAAACAGAACTTAAGTTTGCTGCTATAAATTGACAGATGAAATAGGAAATTCAGATTTCAGGGGGAAATGAGGCAAGTGCTACAGTCTAATACTATACATGAAAAGGATTTCTAAACAACGACAACTAGCAACAGAAATGTAACGATATATATATTCATATACGATAATTTCCATCCAAAATCTATTTGCAGCCGACTGGTGTGTGAAAGAAGTTGCCTTCTATAAATGATAAGCCCCATTTTCCACGTCAAACAAAACGCAAGTTGGGACATACATCGAATGCAGTAGTTAACGCTTTTGTGCCCTCAAAACCAGGTTTAACTTTCCTATTAAGGTTTTCAGCAACTGACACAACTGTTCAAAGAAAATGGAAACCAAGGCAACACTAAGCAGAGAAAGAGAAAAAGTAAGCCAATTCAGAAGGCAAATGCAAAAACAAATAGATGCCATCAGCATCAAGCCTAAACCATCAACGCAAATCTTATAATAACTCACCTCTGTTGGTTGTTGGCAAGCACTGGACTCCCTCAAGTAGATCCCTCTTGACGTAGGAGCTAAAACAAAGGCACACCTTAAATCATATAGTTATCCTTACAGTTACCCATATGAATTAAAAGTTTCTCATCAAACAAACAGGAGAATCTTAAATCAGTTAATAGCAACGACCATACCATTCATAAAAAATTTAGATAACTGATTTGAAGGATCCAATGAAACTCTCTTTTTCATATATCTAAAATAAATACTATAAACAATAAATCAATACTGTGAGGCTTGCTTTCAAGAGCAAAACCTTCTATGACAAGAAGTAAGAACTTAAGACAGACTACTATGACATTCATTAGCCTTTAACAACATAAAAAACATGAGATCTACTTACTTGATTTTCCCGATCGATTAACCTCTACTTCGTACCAAACACTTGGAATATCCTTGGACTTCTGTATATATTCATGCGCCCTGACAAACATAATGCAACCACATCGATTTGATACATAAAAAATGGTTCGAATATTAGTCATCGCACAATTAAAATGAACAAAGCCTGCTTGAGAACATCTTACTTGTCAACTTGCATAAGTCCATGTCCTGTGGATAGCTTATCTTCCGGTGATGCACCTACAGGAACACATGTGTTCTCAAGAGCTTTTCTTACGCTGTATGGACTTACAGGAATGCCCTCGGCCTGCAGCAAAGATATATCATGCCAGACATTGAGATAAATAAAGAGTGGCATTAACCATAGAAAAAGGGAACATTCAAAATTGGCATAGAGAAGAACCTTCATTGCACTAACGAGCAATGCGATTCCGCCACAAGCAGATGGAGATGCCATTGATGTTCCATTCATGAGCATTCGCTTTTGGAGAGTCCAGGTGGGGACTGGAGCAACAGCCCCACCAGGAGCACTAATAGAGACTCCAAGATCTCCATCAGCTGATGGACCTCGGCTAGACCTGTGTTCCAAATCACCTTTAGCATTAGCAAATTAAGACAACACTAGAACATTCACTCAAGTGCCACTGAGTTCGGGCTGAGGAAACTTGGGTTCGTAATTAGATTAAGATAAATGAAAATCAGCATACCAAGTATATTCAAGTCCTTCAGCTGGAGGTTCAACAACACAATGAGCACCAGCAGCCATTGCAGGGGAGACATATGCACCAACTCCTATTATACTGGAACTTGTACCACCAGGAGCACCAACAGTGCTTAATGCTGGACCACTATTACCAGCACTACTCACAAATATAAGGCGATGCTTATTCACCACCTAAAAGAACATTTTT
>CAOJBJ010378094.1:0-13232 GCA_948291685.1 Euphorbia celastroides | reverse complement strand
GGAGTAAAATCTCCAAATCTTCAGGCTCAAATCAGACCGAAGAAAAGAAATCCTGTAGCTTCCATCTGTTTTATCTTCAACAGAGGAGTTCAAGATCCAAAACAAGAGAAACAATTCTCTTCTTCAAGATTGAAATCAAATCGAAATACCACCAAAATCGAACTGAAACAACCAATATTCACCACTTATTTGGTTGGCTAAACCACAATCCATTCCATTTTTGGCTGGAAAGACACCACAATCGAATTAGAGAAGAACTCTCTTCTTCAAGCCAACAATGGCTTCTTCTTCATATCAATAACTCCAAGATCCACCTTAGAGCTCTGATACCATGATAAAATCTGAACCATAAAAGAATTCAGAGAAGTTTTATTCAATTCAACTCCGTCATGGATTTTCTTACATCTTAACCAATCCTTAATTGTTTTTTTTTATGGGGCTAAATTAATTAGACCAACTTCACTAATGTAGTGTGACTTCGACACGAATTTTAACATATTTTTCTAAATATGAGCAGGAGCGAGATGAGCAACCGTCCGGATAACGGAGGGCCTCCGATTTGTCCGGGAATGTATATACATATAAGAGAAAAAAATATATTTAAAATTGACTATGTGATGTCAAATAATCCTTTTTGCCCTGTTGTTGAGCATATGCGCGTGTTTTTACTGCTCCGTCATCCCGTGTTCGAAACCTCATGGCGTTGAATTTGTTTTCGTTTTTTCCTCTCTCTAACCTTCTCTCCATATTTTAGCCCAGCCATCCGTGTTCGTTTAACTTTTTTTCATTTTTTCCTCCCTCTTACCTCTTCTTAATATTAAGTACTATCTTGTTGGATTGCAAAACAATTTTAGCCAGCTTTTCAAACATTTTTTTTAGTTTTTTGTTCGAAGGTCTGGGAATCAGGTTGTCCGTTTAATGGCTAAGGCATCTGATTCTTCGATTACTCGAGAGACATGGTTTGATTCGTGCCCTCCTTTGATTAGGGATGCTATAAGCTCTGATCTTATGCAATAGACTTTTTCTCTCCAGTAAAAAAAAGTCATTAAGCATTCTTATTTCTATAATGTTCTAAATTCTAAAGCCTATAATATAAGTTATGACACAAAATATCATGCAAAATTAGGCCACAGTTTGAGAATAAAAATAAGTTGGATAATTTTAAATTCTAAAAATAAAACCAAATATGAGGTTATTAAAATGTTTATTGGTTTAGTATCCATTTTTTTCACATAAGGTATTGTAATTAGTTAAAAACTTGTAGCTAACAAGACAATTTTAAATAGTCATCGTAAATGTAAATTTTGAAAAATCTTAATTTTAATCATATATTTCAACAATTTATTTGAGACTTGATGATTTAACAAATAATGGTGTTTGTTGGGGTGAACATACGATTATTAGTTTGATGATTTAACTTTAACTATTCACTGAAATATTGTAAACATTGATTACAGATGCACTTCTAGCAATTGTCAAAACTTAAAATAGTCCTATTTCCATTAACTGTGACAATAATACAAAAACCATTTTAATGATATAACGTTATTTCATAAGTAAATTACTAATATTTTCTGAAACTTATCGCAATATAATTCAATTATTTTCGTAACGACAATTATATTACTAAGTTGGTCAATATTCTATTGTATGAAAAATTTTATTGGAATTTTTTTCATTTATTAAGGCCTATCATTTTCATTCAGGGCCTCAAAAATTTCCGAGACGGTCCTGATAATTAATTTCAACTATTAAACAATAAATCGTGTCATGTTTTTTCTTCTTGTTATAACAAAATGAAGCAATCATGTTTTTCTTCGGGGAGATTCTATCCTTACTTTGTATGTCAACTACTTTGTCTTTATCATCATTGAATTAATAGAGAGTAGATTGATGCAATGGTAATAAAAGATAAAATAAGTTTTACTTAATAAAATACAAAGTAAGGATAGCCTACCACTTTTCTTAGAATTAACCAAACTTCTACTCATATATGTGTAGTTGTAACTTTATACATTTTTTTATCTCGATGCTATGCAATTTTATTCATTTGATTGCCCATTTAGTTCACGAATTTTGTTCCGACTACATTTAAATCCAAACATATATTCTAATTAACATATAGTTGTTGGATTTTAAGTTTGCTTAGATTTAGGAAAAAATCCTAACATTTAGGAGGTAGTTGAAAGTGGAGTCGGTAATGTAAACATTTGGATTGCTATAATTGGCACTTGAAAGTCTTTTTCTTTTCTTCATCTCTTCTTCTTCTCGTTTCTTTTTAGATCTTTCTCCTTTCTTTTGGTAAAAATGGTTATAAAAATTTCGGACTTATTTTATCATAATCTCTTTTGGAATCAAACATTGATAATGCCGAGCGACTTATCAAAGCTTTAACGGTGAAGTTTCGAGGACCGATTTCATATTTCTTTTGCTTTTAAATGGATGGTTGAGGTTTGTGCTCAACTAAGCTTTGTCTAATACAATATTACTTCAACTTTCCGCTTATCGGATTATATTAGTTATGTTCGCGCATCATTCAGCCTCATTTAGAAACCCAATTCTTGAAGAATTCAATTTATTTTAGTTCATTTTTCGTAGAAGATTCATAACATTGTTCATAAAATGATGTTTATACATGTAAGTAGCTAAATTCCATTGCTTGAACTCTTACCATATTCGTATGTGAAACCAAAACATAACATAATTATTTTATGTATGTGTATATACAAATCCCTTAAAATCATGTACTATTGGCTGCTAAAGAAAACACAACCACGAGCCAAATCAGAAGCTTCAACCACTTCATATCATAAATTTAAAATAAGTAACTCGAAAATTGTCAAAATCGGGTAATCAAAAAAGGGATTTCGGTATTAATCAATGGCATCTTCAAAATGATGTTCGTTTTCGGAAGCAGCAAGAATGGTATCTACTACTACATCCAGTGTTTCAACAGCACCCAATTGAGATTTGCAACCTCAACCAACTTCCATAGAGAGAGAAAAGACGCAATTCTGATTACTTCGGTACACAACTCTTGAAACTGATATCCCGAACATCATCCAAAAGCCAGAAGTCAGCGAACCAGTAAAGCTCTAGATATGGCAGCAGTTCAGTTAGCTTTCCCTCATAGTTCTTGCTATCCCAAGCACAATCGGTTGAGACTCGGAAGTTCACCCGTGTAGCACCAGTTTACAAGCTTATCCAATGCCTCCCAGCTAGTGGGCACCTTTATGATCTTCGAATTACTGCCACCACAATAAATCAACAAAAATATTACTCCAAATGCCTAACACAGGTCCCACACAAGGCGGGGTGAAGGGGTCGGGTTTATGCATCCTTGCCCCTCTGATAACAAAGACGTTGTTTTCAATTAACCCAAATGTAGAGTTGCAACAGCTATTCGTTACTTCACAATAAATGAAGTCCGGATAGTTTAATCAGTCATTTTTCTTTAGTCCATTATATAATTAACAACGGGGTGAGAGGCTCGGGTTTACACAACCCTGACCTTGTGATAACATGGAGGCTGTTTCCAATTGACTAACAAGTAGAATTGCAATAGCTATCTATGACTTCACAATAAAAGAAGTTCAGATCGTTTACTGAGCCATTTTGCTTTAATCCATCGTAATCCAAACAGACAAACTCAACAAATTTATGAACGGAATGATAAAATAATATCGACTAAATAGAGTTGAATGTGATGCAAATACCTCTCCTTCATGCCCGACTCGAACAAAGTGCGCAAATAATCACTTCTTGAACTCAACACAATTTTATGTGCATGTACATGTGGCGCAACCTGAGAGCGTGTACTGCATTGCCAATCGACTAATTCACTTCCTTCAGCCTCCAAAATGATGTCCCTGAAACCATCAACACGTCAAAATAAAGTTGTTTCGCCAACTTAAACTTTTGCATTTTGAGTTTTGACAGCATATAGAAGACATCAAAAGGGCAAGAAGAAACCAAGACAACAACCAGAAAAGTACTCAAAGATTATCTTAACTAATTCAGAGAAAATAATAACAAAAAGACAGTAATTGATAGCGTGAACATTATATATGCAAGTAATAAGAACAGAAACAAAGAAGGGAAGCTTACAAGAAACAGTAACCAGCGGTAGTAGTAAGCGCAGCAGAAAGATCATATCCAGGGAAACCGGTGCCCCATTTAGGAATCCTTCCATCAAGCAACATCAATAAAGGTTGTAATTCGAAGTGTTCGGCTAGAATTCTTACTTTCTCAACGAGTTCCTCTTCTACACAAAAGAATCCCGAGTACACAAATTCCAACAACTTGGCTAGTGCCCGATTGTCAAAATCAGCCGACAAATGTATTTCATCATCAAACTCTCCATTCGTTTTGTTTCTAACCGATGTGCCATCATATAACGGACATCGAGCAGCAATTATAACACCGTGTACACTTAAGGACTCTCCATTTAAAAGAAGTTGAATATCTGCATATTTGTTCATGTTAAATGAATTCCCGATGCACAATCCAAGTTTACACGAGAAATCATATACTCCAAAATGCTTTAGAATCAATGCAGCAAACCATTCTGTTCTCGGAGAATAAGTTCCTGCGCAGATTTCATGAAGCGTGTTGAAAAATTCAGTATTTTCAGCCAAACCAGAAAAGATGTCGGAGTTCAAAAGCTCATATAATCCCCTCAAACAATATAAAATAAGGTCAGTACTATGCCAGTCTTCTTTACTTGTCCCGCAACAAGGCTCATCGCCAAAGATATTATGTCCATTAAGACCCGTCCTCCCATTTGCTAGACAATTATCATTGCTTAAACACCATTTCAATAATTTTATTAGTGTATTTATTCCTCCACTTTTGACAATCTGAATTTTATGCTCTAGGAAACAAGAATGACATATCAGAGCCGTCAAGACAGCACTGGTCTGAAGAAAGTTGAGCGTTCGAAAATTATGGCCAGGCATTCCAAATTTTAGAACATTCAACAACTTTTCCAAACTCTCCTTTCTCGTTACCTTTCGAATTTTAGAGAGGATGGCTCGTGCTTTTGATGCTATGTAATCGCTAGGAGAATAAATCAACATCAAAACTGCCCGTGATACAGATTCTTGTATTCTAGCACCAGATCCATCATTAGGTATATATGGTGGCCTCTTTGCATCGAATCAACAAAAGATATGCTGCCAAAATATGCATCATTATAAGTACAACTGGTGGAAAACACATTTTTAAGTAAGGCCCTGTTCTTTTGGACTAAACTGAACTGAACTGAAAGAAACTGAACTAAAACTTAACTGAAACTTAATGGTGGCAGAATGAACTTATTGACCGAAACTTAATGTAAAACTTATTGGAACTTAATGAAACTAAAATCTATATCAAATGATTCAAAATTTAATAAGCTTTATGCTTACTAAAAATTTATTGAAATTGAATTAAGTAATTAACTGAATGCAACTTATTTAAAATTTTATGGAAACTCCATGAATTTGAATTGAACTGAACTGAAACATAATGAGTCTGAACTGAGCTTAACTTAACTGAACTGGATGAAAAATAATTTGAAAAGAATAGGGCCTAATAGATAAACTAGTTCAGTTGAATATGATTATATGAAAGAAAAGATACACATATTACCATGCACATGTGATGAGGGTGTCAATGTAGAGTTCAAAGCCATTCCAGTTAGCACTCAAATCTTCGGGACAGTGTGTTGCAAGCAAAGCAAGAATGTTCCACAAACTAGGCCGTAAATCGAGGAAAAGATTGGCACTCAGATGCTTTCGAGTTCTAGTTAAATTCAGGCTCGAATAATGTCTTTCATGAAGACCATTGAAAAGAATTTCGAGAATGACTTTATCAATCCTTTTCTTCCAGAAGAGATCGTGATGTGGCCCTGCATAGTGACTTATCATAGCCAAAAAACAGGCTTCATGCAAAAAGGTAACATTCTCATCTGTAATCTTACTCTTTCCTGAACTCCATTTACTCATTCCATATATTATAGCTTCAACAATACACTCACAATCCAAGTTCATTACTTTTAGATATCCCCGTTCACTTGCCTGAGCAACAAAAGATAACAGCATTTCAATAACAGTTTAAGTGTAGCAACAAGAAACCAATTACAACACAACACAACATTACCCCAAATGCCTAACAAGGCTCCCGCGCAAGCAAGGTAAGGGAAGGTCGGGTGTACGCGGCCTTACCCCTATGTAGAGAGGCCGTTTCCAATTGACCAAAAAGTGGAGTTGCAATAGCTATCCGTGACTTCACAACAAGAAACCAATTATTGATGCGAAAATAAACTCTATGATTTCTATGGTTAAGTTGGTAAATATTGGATGAGTATACAATTAATCCGATGATGATAAACACAATGAACTAATAAAGTATTCTTTTATTTTTTTAAATTGCCTCATATGGGCTTACATTAAATTAGAAGGAGTGTCCCCAACCCACCCCGAATGTGGCTTGAACCGGGGACCTCTAGAGTCAACAAGTTCTACCTTAACCACTAGGCTAAAGTATTATTAAAAGTAGGTAACCAAAGAAAATACCTTACCGTCAAACGTTGAGCAAGCCTAAATCCCTCCACCCGAACAGAAAAAGGGTAGGATTTTCCTTCGCCCATACAAAGAACCATCATCTTCAAGAGGCGTTCTCCATTTTCTAGAAGCTTGTTTGCCCCATGGCTGCACAATGCTGGCAGTCAAAACAAAGGAAATCAGTTGATACATTGAAACTAATTGAAGACAAGAAATTGTCGAGCAAAATATATATATTTCGTATATTATACCTAAAGTAGAACATAGCTTTAGAACAGAAACCTTGACAGAAAAATCGGGTTTTTCAAGCATGAACCCCAAAGCTTCCAACAACATAACATCATTCCATACAGGACACCGAGATTGAGGCCAATTGTGCAGTATAGTACTCAATAGACCAGCCATCTCCTTGAAATATTCAAACAAGAATGCACCTCCCGAGTTTTGTTTTATGCATCGAACAACATTAGAAACACCTTCAGTTTCAACAAGAAGACCCCAAACACGTTTCTTCCTTTTCTCACTCAAATTCGAAAGAACTACATTCAACGCGGTGGCACATGAAACCGGTTTCACTTCTTCAAACGACAGCAAAGACAACAACGAAAAAATCACATCCAACAACTCAGGTTCCCGAATTGAATCGGGCAAGACGGTGATCAACTTTAAAACCACATTACTTGCCATTTCTACTACAGCCACACTTCCATTTTCAACAATCCACACCAATGCCCTAACAATATCAGCAATCGAGTCCTAAAACGAGGAGAAAACACAAAAGTTACCACACTCAGCAAAGCACAACAACTTAAATGGACCAATAGTTCCAATTGGCATACCTCAACTGAAGAATGATGCACCATTTTGGGGGAAATAGAATCAAGAAACGAAGCAATTGATTCAATTGCATATATCCGAGTCTCTACATCGGAAACTGCCATTTCCTTTCGTTTCTGTCATAAACTGTATAATAAATTGATATCGAAATTCAAAATGGGCTCGACAATTCCAAAATTAAAATCTTAGAGGTGAAATTTTGAAGTCCTGAAAAGGTAAACCTGGTGAGAGAGTCGTAGAGACGCCGATGTTGTTTGCATCTGCTAACGCCGATTTTCCCGAAGAACTCATGTTGGCCTTTGACTTTGTCTTCCACATTGCAAGAATTCAAATATTAAAAAAGACTGATGCATTGTTAGTCCTTTGATGTACCAAGATATTTTGGGTGTTTCGTTTCCTAAGCATGGCCTAGTGTAGTTCTGTTTGTCTGTCTTTTCTTACCAAAAAAATAAAAAGACTGATGCAAATATATTATATTCATGTGGGGCCTGGTCGGGCCTACCAAATAATGCCCTCCTTGAATGAACCGAGCCGCTCGCAAGCTATTCAAGGTTCGGTTCGAAAAAAGCTCACTCAAACTCGGTTCATTAATAAAATGAGCTTATTTACGAATAAAATTCTGAACTCGATTTTGTAAACGAACTAAGTTTGAACAACAGTTGTTCGGGTTCGAAAGCTCGTTAACAAGTTTGATAATAGACCCGTAAATTAACTCATGAACAAACTCGATAAAAAACTTCAAAAAGTTAAATATTAAACATATTATTTTAATTTATGATAAAAATGTAAATTATGTAAATATGTAGTGACAATTTAGAAGATAAACGAGCTTTACAATCGAGCATAATCCGAACTCGGATCGTGAACATGTAATTGAACCTTAGTTATCGAGTCGAGATTGAGCTCAACTCATGAACACTTAATCGAGCCGAGCTCAAATTTTTCATGAACATAAAATTTTTTTTCGAGCTGAACTCGAACACGAAACTAAGCTCGATTGATAAACGAGCTCGAGCTCGAACATGTTTAATCGAGCCGAGCTCGAACACTGAATGTTTGAGCTCGGCTCAATTCATTTACAGCCCTACCTATCTAAGATGTAATTAGGCTTGGCTTGAGTTTTGATAATAAAACTAAGCTCAATTCATTATATGTTCGAGTTTTGATAGAGTTGGGTCGAGTCATGTTATACATATATATAGTATATTGCCTATATATTGTTCATAGTTTTGTTGAGGTTCTTGTAACATTGTAAAGGTGACTGTTAGGAATAGTTAGATAAGCTTGTGAAGTGTTTTATATTGATGATGTTTCAAGTCTCTCTAATTGTTGTGTTTGTGATTGCTATACCAACTTTCTGATTTTTAGATTTTGGAAGATGTTTGGAATATCTGTAATGAAAATACCGTGTCTTGCATGGAATTTGATTGAATATTGTATGTTGAAGGAATCAAAATCGCCTCTGGTATCTATTTCGAGAAGTTGCGTTAGGTTGCTGCAAATCATTTGGCCCCTTAGTATGGTTAGTTGTAGTAATCGAGTGCTCTTCAAGCACTGGATGAAGGAGCAGAAGTTATGATTCGTGCAACTTTTCAACGACTAATACAAGAGAAACATCAATTTTAAAAAGACATTGATTTGAAAGTTTAATGAGTCTCGCTGATGAGCCGAACAAATGGTGAAAATGTACATTCTTTTTTTAATGATAAAGCAATTTTGTATATAACTTCAAATACAAAACCGCTTTATCATTTAGAAAAAGAATGTAAACTTGACCCGTCGATCTTACAATTCAATGCCATTTTACAATTTGTGTTCCTCTTTTGATAGTTGTCAGAAGATACACGAATTTCATCTACTACTTCATCAACCACACCCAATTGTTGCAGCTGACCATACCAAGAGTCGAGTGATTTGCAGCAATTTCAACCAGTTTCTCAAGAGAGATACTAAAAGTGATTTTAATCACTTCAACAGACAACGACCAATCAAAATCCAGACAAAACACAATATCTTCATAATAAATATTCTGAACATCTTACAAAATCAAGAAATCAACAAGCTGGTAGAGGTTTAGATATGTAGCAATTCACTTAGCTTTTTCTCATAGTCCTTGCAATCCCAAACACAATAAGTGGAGAGACTTGAAACATGATAAGCATAGAACAACTTCACAAGCTTATCCAACTATACGAGGTTAATAAAACTAATTGAAATTAAAAAGGAAAAACGAGATATCATTCCCCTCTTTTGAAAACTTCGAAATTCTTGAGCTCAAATTCCTATCTCAATTTTATGTTCTCAAAAATTAGCTTATGTCTATTTGAAAGCATTTTGAAGAGGTTCCATGAATTTATTCCAAAAGGCAGAAAGAGGAAAACAGAGAAAAGGAATAAATAGGAAATAAACCATGAACAAGTACAGAAGAACTCAAGAATTATTCGCAAACTCCAAATTCGAGTTAATTGAATTTGTTTTACGTATGCCATGCCATTGTTTGGTCAATCTAGTCAATAATTGAATTCATACGTTTTGCATGGATTTATGGATCTTGCAATATACAATTCATTTTGTTTGGGTGTTTTATATTGCTTTTTAACTTGTTGCCTTTTAGTTTATAATCAGTAAATAAAAAAATTAAATAAATTGAAAATTCAATTCTTCTGAAATTGCTTAAATGAATTCAATACAACCTTTTTTCTTTTTGGTGAGTAAATAAATCGGCAGAACTCGATAGTCATTTTTTCATATTAAATAAAAAAAGCAGGACACTCTTTGTCATCGTGTTATATAGGTATTAAGCTGTCTTGTTTTTCTTAGAGCTTAACCAAACCTTTAGTTGTTTTTTTGATGGAGCTAAATTGATTAGACCAACCTCATTGATGTAGTATGACTAGGACACTAATTTTTACACAATGTTTTCTCAGTATAATCAATTTGAACCATTAAATAATAAACCATGTCACGCTTTGCTTCGTATTATAACAAAACGAAGAATGACTTCAGAAAATATTTTGTTTAACAAATGAAATGCAGAGTTTGAGTTTGTTCTAGGAAATACAAGAAAGCGACGTTCAGTTGCATCAATAAATGAATTTCTCATACATATAAATTTCATTCCCCGATTCCTCATTTCAAAAAATACTAACAGAACATGCTAAGCAGTAAACTCAAGTCAAATAATATTAGACGTGACATATTTAAGAACAAACCTCAATATCCATTTCAAAGAGAAAGAAACTAACATTCGAAGTACAACTCAAAACATTTTATCATAATCAAGTACAATGCCAAATGCTAAAACTAAAACTAGTAATATGAAGAGATCAAGGAATCAACCCCATTATGTCTTAATCCACAAGCCTACTTGGATCTTTGTCTCATCTTTCGGCGCTTTCTCTTCAGTCTCCTCATTCGCTTCTTCTTCCACTAATGAAAAAGCAAACCCAAATTGAAAAAATCAATCAAAGAGATAGTTTGTATAATCAAACAATTACATTGATGAACCCGAAAAGATAAGTCTACACACTTCAATATAAGATTGTCATTACAAGTCAATAGCACGAGAATTCGACATAACCCGGTTGTAATAACAGGATAACAAAATAATCAACAGATTCAAAGCAACCTAATTTTGTTTCTAATTTCAATGGTACAAGAAGACTTATCTCGTAGGGTAATGTAATTGCTTCATTGCATAGTTAGTCTACATGTTTCATGGAATTTTTCAACTTGGGTTTTCTTTTTGTTACTCTTTTGAGTACTGTGGATTGAGTTTCTTGATAGTTGAATGAATGATTACACTGGAATTTTGAAATAGAATTAGGTTGCTTGGAATTTGTTTCTGTTTTCCTATTATTTTAATTGAATTATCCTGAATGCTCTTGCTACCGACTTGTAATGATATTCTAATTATCACTACAAGACAGCAAGAGAATCCGACATAGCCCATTTAAAACAACAGGAAAACAGATTAATGAACAGCCAAACAACCTAATTCTATTTCTAAGTTCCAGTATAATCGCGAATCAATTAAGTAAAACTCATTCTACAGTTGTCAAAACAGCAACAAAAATCCTGCAAATCATGACAAATATTCAACAGCAACCAAAACATAAATCAAATGCAATTGCAAGGTATATCATCCTAATGGCATCATCTTCTAAAACATACTGTTTAGATTAAAAGTGCTACGGTTGATTTTACTCCACAGCGCCATTGAAAACGCCACCAATTAAAATACAGTAACGCAAATCAAATCAAAAGATGGCGGAAAAGCAATCATTCACCGGAAGGCATTCAAACAAAATTGATGCAACAGAATCATCAAAACACAAGGATAGAAGATACCTTAGCTCTCATTCTGGATCAAACCTTCTGGATCTTTTCTGCTCGCCGACGATTTGAAATCACCAATCTAATCTTCTCTGAGATGGCTCAGTGTCGATTTTCTTCCTCTCTTATATGAAGATAGGGTTTTGGCAATCGAAACCCTACAGGAGACGAGGGTAATTTCGTCAATGTAGATATGAAAAGGGCCCATTGGGTCAATCGATAGAGCCTACTCCGGCCCGTTACCCATATTGTTGATGGGCTAGTACAGGGCCATAAGAAAAAACAAGTGCGAAGTAAAATGGGTAAATTACATAGCATAACCACTATGAAACATGGATTTGGGCCAAACACCTAGCCTAGCAAAACTATCTCATCCATCACATAACAAGCTAAACTAATTACACCCAGCACCCTTTAAAAATATATCAAGTTATATCATTGATATATCCAATATCCAGGATATATCCTGGATATATAACTTTGATATATCATGGATATATTATATCCAGGATATAATCAGGTTATATTTTGATATATCCGGTAACCGCCGGTGTCCAACGTCACCGCCGTCGTCGGTCGCTGCCGTCCATGATATATCCTTGATATATCCTTGATATATCAAGAATATATCATGATATATTACCGGAAAAACGCTAATTTGGTAAGAAAACACATCTCCCCGCCACATATCGCCTGAAAAAAATGATCAACCAAACAACAGGAAAAAAATCAGAAAAAAACAGTTCCGTCCACTGAACTCCGCCAGCGAAATCCGTCCACTGAAGCGCGACCGTGTAGATTTCATTGTCCACCGCCCACTTCTCGTCGTCCGTCGAAGCGCCGTCGTCCAACACTGATCTCGAACGGTTCTCGTCGTCCACCGAAGCCCCGTCGTCTGATCCATCACCTCTGAAGCGCCGGAGATCGACGATCCATCACCTCTGAAGCCGCCGTCGTGTAAATCCGGTCGCCGGAAGCTTGACGATTCATCACCTCCGAAAAACTACCACCGTCTTGATCTCACCGTCCGACATCGATCTCGACGTCCGTCGAAGCGCCGCCCGCCGTCCGACACAGATCTATTCATCGGAACTCGCCATTCAAATCGCCCAGTTCTCGCCGTCCACCGAAGCACCGCCGTCCGACACTGATATCAACATCCTCTAAACCTCGTCGTACAGATCTGTTCGCCGGAGCTCGCCATTCAGATCTAGTCGTTGGAGACTCCGCCGTCGTGTCCCGCCATTTCGGCCACCGCTGAAAACTAGCCCACCGCCGACACTGCCGGAGCACTCAACAAAATCGGTAGAAAAAAAGAGAGAAAAAACTGTGTGTATGTTTAGAACGTGTTGGGTAATATTTTAAACTTAGTGGTGATAGTTAATGAAAATAATATGAATAAGTGTGCTTTTTATAAATAATTTGTAAAATTTGATGTCCCATTTAATTTTCTCAAGTAAAATCTTATTGTAGTGTGAATTTTATTAAGAAAAAAGAAATGTTAATGGATGTTGA
>CAOJBJ010377994.1:0-10885 GCA_948291685.1 Euphorbia celastroides | reverse complement strand
GCACCAACTCCTGAGTGTAGGCATAGGACCACATGAGTAGTAGATAAGGTTTGGTGAAAACGATAATAATGAAATGTGTTTTTTCATTTTATTAATGTTGATGACACATCGTCTTACGTGGGACGCACAATCCACTTCACTGAGGTTGGTGAGTCTTCGTAACAAAAATACTCTTCTCATCATCTTTACGCAACAATTACGTATTTAGTCTATGCCGTCCTTTCTAAATTTCAATGATTCTTCTATAAATAAAAATTATTCTATTTATAAAATAAAATTAATTTAATAATTTTTTTATAAATAAAGATTACATTAAGTATAGAGTAAGGATCCTTTAAATATAGAGAAATCTATTTATTTTTTTATTTTAAAATATAGTTGGAGTAAATTCTTTTTTAAATAAAGAAAGTGATATAAAAATAAAATTTAAAATAAAATTTTTAAAATAATGATTTAACATGACCTTATGATCTCATATTTAATTTCACTATTTAAAAGCCTCACGGCCCTCACCCTTTAAGTACACAAAACCCAGAGAAGAGGAATTTAAGCCGATCTAAATTTAGGATTTTGATCCTAAATAGATAAAAGTTTATATATTAATAAAAATAAAAACAACAAAATTACTTATTTACCTTAATATAAAAAATAATAATAAATACTTTTATTATTTAATCAAATAAATTTGTGTTGTCGTGTTTTGTCCGATGTTTTAACACCGGTCTATTGTTTCTACTTTTTAGATAGTCTATGTTTTCAGTATGCGAATCATGTTGTAGCCAGTACAACAAATTCTTCGACATGTAAGAGGACTCGTCCACCTTAAATTGGAACTTTAATTATCTCTAATTTGATTTTATAGACTATATTTTTCAGTTGAAAAAAGAAAGCTATGAAAGAATGAAGAATGAACAAAAAGATAAAGGATACGTATCACTAGACCTATTTGTGGGTTCGGGTAACCGCCCGGCCCGAACCTGCTCAAAATGGATGGGCTTGGGTATGTCTTTTAATACAAAGTTCGGTCTGAACCCGAGCCCGCAAAAGCCCAAAATTCTATGGGACGAGCTTGGTTTATATATAAATACTCGAGCCCGATCCGAACCTGGTCCGACGAATAAAAAATATATTTATTTTACATTTTTATATTATGTTTAATAGTTTATATGTTTATTTTAACATTAATTTACTAAATTATTAACTATACTCTTAAGAATTTTATTGATAGTCTGATGATCATACAAGTGAGAATAAGTCTCCGTTTATAGATGAAGGAGAACTTTCTCGAAACCAGATATTTTACAACATACACTATTACACAAGATAGGAACTCTGACTAGGGATAAGATTCCCTCTAAGTGCCTAGGGACCTCATAGGGTCGAATTATTTAATCCACTCACATAAAAGCATAAAACACAAACTTTAATAATTATACATTATGGCAGACAACATGAAATAGTGTGTCCCTGAAGGTTCATCTCGAATTCTTACCTGGTGACATGTTTTGCATCGAGAGAGTGTCCAGTCCTGGATCCGAATATGGTGGTTCATCAAAGTTCCATGATCCTTGGGGTGATCTTGGTTTAGCAAATACTAACGGATTATTTAATGGATCTTCTAGCTCTGTGTAGGCTGGAACAGATGACTCCATTATTGCTCTATATCAAATCTATATACATTTTTTATTTTTTATAATTTATTTAATAATAAAATAAAATTAAAAAATTATTGACGGACCATGGCCCGGGATTGGGTTTGATTCTATAAACCTAACCCAGGTCCGGCCCGAACCCGAAGTTTTTATTATGGGCTTGAGCCGGACTTGGATTAGTATTTTTAACGAAAAACCTGAACAAATCTGGCCCGGCCCGTGCGAGTAACATATCTAAGTACCTCAAAATTTGGGGTTCCCTCCTATCAATGCACAAGGAATGAGGCTGAAGTTAAGAGGACCTTTTTTTTATAATAGTAGTTCATTCATTTAACAGAAAAGGAAGAGTACAACACATGACACAAACAGAAAAGAAGCCACTCAATTCCACAAGAGGGAATCATGAAAATAACGAAAGACAAAAGACCACAAAGGGCCAAGGCCACACAGGGCAGACGACCACATAGGGTCATGAAATTAAAACAAAACATACATAACCAGATATTAAACACAACAAAATAAGCTAACACAAGTCGTTCCCCTCGAATCTGAGCTTCAAAGAAATTGAAATCTTTAAAATATAGATCTGTAGAAGCCTCACCATTCCGGATCTGAATCTCTTTCCAAAAAAGTTTTAGATCTGAAAAGATTGTTTCACAAAGACGTAGATCTATGGATCTACGAAACGAAAACCCGCTTGGACAGTGATAAGGCGCTGATTTTGGTCCCAAAGAAGCTTGAAAGAAGTAGATCTGAAAAATAGTGAACACTAGAAACAGATCTGTACTTGAAGAATTCAAAATCTTGATAAACCGTAAAAAAGAGAGGAACAACATCAAAAAAAAGTCGGAGAGGGAAGGAAGAGAAAATCGGAGCTCTCTTCTTCCTCTTTAGAAAGCTGTTTAAGTCAGTCAGAATAGGTTGAGAGAGTTTTAGAGAGACAGTCTTAGAGAGAGAGGGGGTTAAGAGGACCCTTTTAAGACTGGGTCACTTTACCATCCACCGTATTAAATGAACTTCTAGTTGTATAGAATGGCGGCTTGTCTCTTTGGATCTTGTGGTTGTTTGGGCTTCTAATCCTTAATGGGCTCTATTTAATGATCCATTGTAAAAAAGAGACGTAACAGCAGAATATTCTCAAATAGATATCCGCAATTCTGCATTATTACTGATATTCTCCTTAGCTTTAAATGATATTCCATACAAAAAAAAGTGAATCTTAATTTCTTAAAGCGGTTACTGGTAATTTGGAAAACCATATGCGGAAATTAAGGACACGTGTTAAACTGACTGACACTGTTAAAATTCCATCGCTCGATCGTTGGCCACTTTTCCTTCCATCCCCAAAGAGGATTATCCATACATCTCCAATTCTCCATCTCCTTTCTCTCTTTTCTCTCCTTTTCTTCCTTCGCTCGGGTTCTGCAATTATCTAGTGAGTACACTGCATTTTCGAATTTCAAACGCAATTTTGTGCCAATTTTTTCCGTATTGATTGATGATACTTGTCTATCACTTCTGACTGTTGCAAGATCTCCATTGTCAACACTTTTTGTTGGAATTTATATTGATTAGTTCTCGATTTACTACTCTGATCTGTTTGTTCGTGTGAAAACCTGGGGAGATCCCGTAATTGAGAGGTTTTGAATGTATCTCGAAGTCGTTCTTAACGGAGTAAAATTTCGATTGCGGTTCAGTTTCTAATCATTGATGTTTCCTTTCCCTTGGATGTAATTTGTTTTGATTTTGTTTAGACACTTCCTCCTTGAATCTTGAATTTACCTGTCGGTTACGGTCATTCATTTAATCGCATTGGTTGGAACTCTATAGTTTCTGATTTCCATCATCTCAGAGTGTTAATCCTTCAGTTCTTACTAGTAAGCTTTGGCACCAAATTAGGTCTTTCGTCTACAGGGGATGGTTTTCTAATTGTTTATACCTGATGAGTTTCGGTCCGATTCTTTATCTACAGGAGATGGGGGTATATCTTAGCACCCCTAAAACTGAGAAGTTTTCGGATGATGGTGAGAATCATAGACTTCGATATGGGTTGTCCTCAATGCAAGGATGGCGTGCAACCATGGAAGATGCTGTTAGTACTCTCGGTGAACCATTTACTCAATTATAGCTTGTATGAGATATTCATGTAAACAAGATAATTACATTCTTAGCAAAAAATAGTGATCTTGCTATATTGGCCTTCTTGCATTTATTGCTAATGTAACTGTTCACAAGTTTTTTGCTTCATATGCTATGCTGTAGAGTCTACTGGACTAGAAACAATCTCCTAGAATGCTTAGAACTTAATAAATGCTCATGCACATTCACAATCATTCAAAACCATTTCGAATTTTTTGTCAAAATCAGAAGAAGTGATACGTGAGTTTTTGTATGAAGTCTTATTTAGTGTCACAGGTTAAAAATGGCAGCATATTCAGCAAAAAATAATGTGATGAACTTGAGTCCGGTGGTTTCAGGATCACTGTGTTTTTGTGGCAGAATGCTAATTGTTTTTGCACAAAGCTCATCTGTTTTTACTTTTTAGGCCTACTTGCTGAGCCGACTGTTTATGTTAATTTTGAAAAACATATTGGCTTTTGGTGTGAGTTCTCTGCATTTTGACTTTGTTCACTAGTAGGAAGACCAAATGAAAATTTAGTTAACTTATGAGGCCTCAATCTCATCAGTTCATTTTAACTGTATCTAGTTGAAACCACCATGTTCGTTTTAAGTGGCAAACTATTGGAAAAGTGATATCTTCCGGTATATGTTCCACAGTTATACACTTATGCTGGTTTCTCTGAAAACAAATGAAATCTGATTCTCATAGATATGCTATTTTACTGATAATGGAACTTGAGTTTCATATATTCCATAGTTCTCTCTCGATATGTCTTCTTAATTTATATAAGGTGTTCAACAGCATGCAGCATATCCAGATCTGGACAGTTCCACGTCTTTCTTTGGTGTTTATGATGGCCATGGAGGTCAGCAATTTATTTCGCTTCTGTTAAAGAAAATTAAAATCTTTTTTTTTTTGCCATATTGTTTCCTGTTTTTTGAAATAGTAGCTTTGCATTAGAAACAGGAATTTTCTTTTCCAGTTTGCTTGGGTAATGTATTTATACAGAATAGAAAACTTATTAACAAAACAATCAGCGTACTGGCGATAACTTTGGGTGAACTTTCTTAATTGTTTTTTGTAATAGAACTTTTTGAGGTACAAAATCAATGGATTGACTACCAAATGTCTGACTCAGATTCAGAATTTTATGTGCATAGTTGCTGAAATTTCCATTGCAGCAATCAAATGATTATCAAGTGCCATATATTTTCATGTGTCTTATCCTGTTTATGATGTCGAATTCTGTTTTATTTAGAGCTCTTCTCTGTTATGCAGTTCAGAATAATATAGCACTCTTCTTAGATATAATCAAATCATGAAAGAATGGTATTAAGTGCCTACCAACGTTCTTTAAATATACAGATAAAGAACAGGTGAATATTGAATTAAGTTGCATTGGCTACTTGTTTGTTATTTTCTATTTTTGAGGAGTTTAAGAACAGGTAGATTGATAGTTTGATATTGTTCAACGGATATGTCATGGTAAAGATCAATTTGTTTCATGAAGTAGAATAATAGAATAAGATTACATTTTTAGATGTGGGGCGATTTGAATTAGATTTTTTTTTTTTGTGGTGGAAGTTTTAGGGATTTATAGTCCTTGATCTCTTAAGCAATTGGCTCTTTGATGTCTCCTTATAAGTAGGAGCCATAGAGGGTTCATCTCCTTGCAATGTTAATGTGTTTCTGTTTGCAGGCAAAGCAGTTGCTAAGTTTTGTGCTAAGTATCTTCACCAGCAAGTTTTAAAGCATGAGGCTTATTCAGCTGGAGATTTGGGCACTTCTTTACAGAAATCCTTTCTCAGGTTATCTTTGTCGGTGTGAAAGCTATATTTTTTCTTTCTAAGACAGGCTTCATGGATTATATAACAAATTGTTATATCTTGATAGTTTGCTGTCTTAGATATGTTGACAACAGACTTTTCTGGGGGGCTATTGTTATAGATTATGTTGAAGCCCCTGTAACTTGATGTTGACAATTATGTCATAGATTATGAAGCTAAAATCTTATGCGAAACTAGCCATGGTTGTATACCCCTAACGACTATAATGATGGTTTCTGTAGTGTTGTAGTAAACTTTTCATGCTGCAAGTGCTAACTTGTATCTTGTAAAATTTGTTGGAACTTTTGTGATTCAAGCATGCTTTTGTTTCTATTTTTTCACGTCTAACAATGTTGATGCAGAATGGATGAGATGATGCGTGGACAAAGGGGATGGAGGGAATTAGCTGTATTGGGCGATAAGATTGATAAGGTATCTGGTATGATAGAAGGGCTTATATGGTCACCCAAGGGTGTCGAACCTAATGGTCATTCGGATGATTGGGCTTTTGAAGAGGTACAATGTTAAACGCCTTAGAAGAACTTTTGCTTTACCATATTTGCTATTACTATGTTGCAAATATTGAGTGTACAAGACAAAACTGAATTTATTTTGATGGCATGCATGACAAAGCTTATATTCTTTTGACGGAAGAAAACTCCCTGGAATTTCTTGTTAATGAAGTTGCATGGCATGAAAAAGGTTCTGTTTCATTGCTGTGCTTGACCTAGGAAAATTTGTAATTGTTCCATTTACTTTTCTGTGTAACTGATGAGTGAAACCGATGATAACCTTTTAGATCAACATGTAGAATAACAAATAGAAAATTATATTTCATAAAACAGAAAAAAATTTCTATTTCAATATTTCAAACCTTTGTTCTTCATTAATAATATCCTTGATCTTTCCTTAAAGCAAGTATATCAAGTGAGTTCAGGATACAAGGCAAAAGGTCACGCTGCTGATCATGTAGTTGCAGCGTCAAAACATTTTTTTTTTGCAGAACTACTTAGTTGATCTTGGCATATTGCATAATTTTATTTGATTGATCCGATTCTAATTAAATTTGTTTGGCAAATGCAGGGGCCCCACTCTGATTTCAATGGACCAAACTGTGGATGCACAGCATGTGTTGCAGTTATACGGAATAACCAACTTATAGTTGCCAATGCTGGTGATTCTCGTTGTGTTATATCCAGGAAGGGTCAGGTATATGATTCACCCCCGCTAGCTATTTCATTTCAGCTCGTTTTTCTTTCTTTTTCACTTAAAAAGAATTATTTTGTTCTTTCCTGGATTTTGCAATTTAGAGTGAGAATTTCATCAATCCATGCTTTTTGCTTGTAGTTGTGTAAAACTTATGTTTTCTGCAACTGGTTGATTTTTGGTAATGGATGATAATACTTGTTAGAATTTATCACAGAGTTAATATCAGGTCAAATTATTCAAAACTATCTTTACTTGCAAGTTGCAACTGTAAACTGTTATCTTCAAATTAATTTTTCTGCGCTGTGAGAGTGGCAGTTCATGACTTTCTTTGCTGATAATACTATTTTTGCAATACCTATTTCCTGACTTTAATTACAATACTATTATTGATTATTTCTAAGAATCAATGACAATTTATGTTAAACCAATTTTATTATTTTCTAACTTTTAGTGTATGTATTATATGAGAGGAGATTAAGCAAGTGTTAAGGCTTATTTTGTGTAGTCTTTCCCTTCATATGATATTAGAGTCTTGTGACGTCCTGAGAGTTTACTTTTTCTCATGCTCGGCTTGTTTTTCTTTGGCATTAAGGAGCATTATCCTGTCCACTCCTTTGTTCTCTTTGTGATGGTTGTTTCCAGCAATTGAAATGGCGTCTTTTTCCTTTTCTTGGTCTTCTCTGCCACTAAATTTGAGAGTTTCTCCTTCATTTTATTGGTCTATGGTTGAGGTTGAGACTATGGAATTTGAGAAACTTTTGGTATTATGTGTATGTTAAGTTTAATTTGTGACACTCGGTTTCTTTCCCTCTGCATGCAACATTGTTGGGAAATTAGTTTCTTGCTTGGATTCCTAGTTGTGATCTATCAAAAAGTGCAACATTGTGGGTCTTGGTTTTGGACACATGCAGTAGAGAAGTAGTTTCTTGGTTGCTTTATCATATTTTTCAAATTGCCTCCTCCTATTTGGATTTTTTGTAGCCTTTTTGTTGTATATTTGAATCAAGTTGGAATTTATTTTCTTGCTTGAGGGCAGTATAAAATCGGTACTATCGGTAAGACCTATTTCGTGTATATACCAAAGATTGGCACTTCGGTGTGGTGCATCTTTTCGGGGCATGGTTTTTTTGTGCCTGGGAATAAGCTAGCGCCCTCAACTCCTATGGCATATTCTTGCTGTTGAACTTCAGTGATGAATTACCAATTTCTTCTAATATATAGTGTTTAGCTTTTACTTTTTCATACTAGCAATGAAAAGTAAGTCAGATTTGCAATTCCTGTAACCAGTGGATTTTATTTTATATCTGACAACTGAAAGAAGTACCATATGTTTTTCAAGGTTCTCTTTCTCTTCAAAGAATTTGAATGTGGATATCTATTTCTGCTCCTCCTAGGGCATGGCCTAAGTAACTAGTTTTTTGCGTATTAATGTCCCTGTTTAGATTAGCATATTATAGGAGTCTAAATTGTGGTATCTTATGCCAAGTCCGTTAATGCAGGCATACAATTTGTCCAAAGATCACAAGCCTGACCTTGAGGTGGAGAGGGACAGAATTCTCAAAGCTGGTGGTTTCATACAAGTTGGGCGTGTTAATGGGAGTTTGAACTTGGCCCGAGCTATTGGTAACGACAGTAATTCAAGTTTTATTCTTAGGCAAAAGGAGGGAAATGCATTCTATCTGAAGTTTTACTTCTTGTGATATGTTCATTTTTTGCAGGCGATGCAGAGTTGAAGCAGAACAGAGCACTCCCAGCTGAGAAACAAATTGTGACTGCTGATCCAGATATTAATACTGTAGGTGTAATTTCTATGTCCACATCCTTAACTTTGTTAGGTTTCCATTTTCCTATCAAATTATTTGTCAACCTTGTCTGGTCGGTTGAGTTGTTTGATCATCCTTTTAATTGCTGGCCAATTTTACCTGGTTTTTAGTACTAGGAGCGGATGGTTATGGGTGCACTATCATATCTAGGGTATGAAAAGTATCCCTCTATCTATTCATTTGACAAATAACACCCATTTGGCCATTAAGAACATTGTGCCATTTGGCTTGCATCGCATATCCTCTGTGCATTTGACTATGATTACGCTCTTAATTTTTTTGTTGTTCTTAGTTTTTGATATTTTGGTTAAATCCAACTTATGTAGGTTGAGCTTTGCGATGATGATGAATTTCTTGTCCTTGCATGCGATGGGATATGGTAAGGAGCTTTCTGCGCTGAATTGTGTTTATTAGAGAAGTTTCTGACACAATTTTATTTAGGAATGGAAAGAACAGATGAAACCAACGAGTTCAAAATTGAATAGTCGCATTTGAAGGGGGCTTTTTTAAAATGCTGATGTTAATTGTGTTTAAAGGTTTTTGAGCACCAATTGATGTTAATATAGGCAATCAGGTACCTCGGGAGAATTAGAGTTGTTTTCTTTTTCATAGTTTTAGGATCTTGTCTTGAACTAAGTTTAGTCATATGAAAAGGAAATCCAAATTTGCTAACTTAGATTTAGAGTCTGTTTAAAAAACAACTTGCGTCATTTTATTTGTCTTTTCCTTTTTCGTTTTGTAGATAATATGTGATTGTCTCTGAAATGCTCGGATATTTGAATAATCTACTCCAGTCCACTGTCATAGTTACTCATAAAATATGTCTCCTGACATTATGGGACTTTTATCTATTTCTCGTCCAAAATACCAACTTCTAGAATTTTTATCGGTTTATCTTGTCTGTAACGTTTGTGCATTAGGGACTGCATGTCGAGCCAACAACTAGTGGACTATGTTAAAGAGCAGATGAACAGTGTAAGTGACATTGAACCCCATTTGAATCTCTCAGTCACGGTGGAAAACAACCCAACTTTTTTTATGTGTTATATCCCTTTCAGGAAAGTAGACTTTCTGCAATTTGTGAGAAAGTTTTTGACCGGTGCTTGGCCCCTACAGCTGGGGGTGAAGGTTGTGATAACATGACAATGATATTAGTCCAGTTCAAAAAGCCTATCACTTCAGGCCAACCCTCTGAGACTAACAATACTGCAGAAAACACCGCTGAGCCATCGCCAACCAGTTAAAATATAGACCCCAACATCTGTGAATTTTTAACGGTGGCTAGCCAGAGATCTTGCAGAAGTCCTGTTGCTGCTATTGCAAGCATGAGAATGGTGGGCTTAGATTGCTGTAAATGACATGGTCACGTTTTCTGATTTATGTAAATTCGGTTTGTGTTACCATTTAAATTTGCTTTGTTGGCTACTATAGAACGTGTCATATTGTTTTCGAATTATCCAACAGTAGATTTTACAGATATTTATACGTGTATACTGATTACTGACTGCCTATATAACCTGTTGTCTTTGTTTAAACGGCTGAAATAGATATCCTGAGAGTTGATCTTTGTTTTTTGTGGATAGTTTCTTGTTTTAGCAGCAATTTACTTTTATGCGGCTACAAAGTATCACATCCGAGTTTTATTTTAGTCCCCAACTTGCAGTCAGGCTCGAATTATCTCAACTTTGTTCATGTGATTTATGCACAAGTTTTAGCCAATGTTTTGTACTGTAAGAAATGCTCGAAAGTTCCAAGTTACAACATTTTTATGGGTATTGTTGAAGACAAATATATAATAGAATAGGCAAAATTTTCCTCGATGTTTAAATTCACGTTGTCATCAAATTCTACCCTTGATCTAAAATTCACAAACCATCTAGCTCTCCTAATTCTAATTCCAATTAAAAGATCATCACAATCAAACTAGAGAAATGAAGGTGAAGAACTAGAACCGGAAAAAATTTAGTGGTGAAAACAATCAAATAGGGCTTTTCAGCTCAAATCATCCGCTTGACAACGACAACAATTTTCAATGAATTGATTACAAAATTGACTCTAGTTTTCTCTTTTATTTTTCTCTTCTACTTATCTCTTTAATACACAAATTGCCTATTCTTTAAAGTGTTTGTAGTTTTCTCACAAATTTATATTCCTTTTGGTGACTCATTGAAATTTCTATAAATTTGAAAGTGATAGAATTCATTATACATTTCCCTATCATTTGAATTCTTCTGCAACAAATAAAATTACAGG
>CAOJBJ010377835.1:0-16913 GCA_948291685.1 Euphorbia celastroides | reverse complement strand
ATTAATCAGTAGCATATACCATAATGATAATAGGTTAATGATTGAGGCAATGATGTAATGTGGATTAGGAAGGCTAAGGATTATAAGTGGGTACTTTACGTACATAAATTATGTCTTCAAATACTGTAATGGTTGAATGATATCAAATACTATAGTGACAATTGAGTATTCTAAAAAAAGACAATGGATTAACTTATGATATAAAGATCTATTCTTGATTCAAAGGTTGAGACTTATAAGTAGGTATATGATATCAAACACCTTATGTAATTTATGTATATTTAGTGTTGGAATTCAAATACTTACACTTGATATGTGAATTTGAATATCTAGTTATTTGGAAAGTATATAAATGAAAATCTATGAAATCACAATTATTTCAAATTTCAACATCAAACTACAAAATTACAGCAAACTACATAAGTTCTGAATGAAAAAAAAGGGAAAATAAAAGCATCATTCATCCCACACTAGTTTTGTCAACTTTTGTTGTCTTCTTGTGACAGTATCACCTAAATAAGAACAATTTAATAATAGATCAACAACATATAATCCAAATACCAACTAAGTGCAAAAATATTTACAGTCAATGACTTGTCAGTATTTGATACAATAGCATTTAAATTCAAATACTTTATTCTTTACAAATATCCAACATCATTGTCAAGGAGTTGATAATGTATTTGACTCAAATACCAGTTTGAAATCAGTTCAAAGAAGTAATTGAGCTCAAATACTTACTCCTATATATTTGCTAAATTTCATTATTGAGTAAATTTGTCATTATCAATCGTAATATGTTCAAACTAATCGGCTCACATACCATTTTCACCTCTTTTTTATAAGCATACATCAGTAATGGACTTGTACTCTCTTGTTTGCTTTTAAAAATAGCTTGATGAACGTATTTGACCTCAAATACCAACTAAATAATGTCATGTTCATGTATTGTTCTTATAGTATTTGACCTCAAATACCAGTAAACTTTTTTTGGAATTGACCTCAAATACCAATCAAGTTTAAAAGGATTGAATCATAGCTCAAATCAATTGATTAGTGCAATGAATGAGAAACAAACAGAAATGTAATGATTTGATACAAAACTTGGACATCTCTAACTTCTAACACAGTCAATGACATAAAATACCAGTCTATTTATTGTTTTACACTACAAATACCATCAATATTATAGTATGTGAGGGCATATACCACAGGACGATTAAACAATAACACTTTGTTTCATTAGGGAACGGAAATACCAATTGCATATGTACTTAAATTTCAAGGTATTTAACATCAAATACCACTTAACAATAGTAGAATAACAACTCATATTTAACATCAAAACCCAATTGCATATATACTTAAATTCACAGTATTTTAACATCAAAATCCAATACAGTCATCCATTACTAACCTCAAAACAGAATCCAAAAAGGGGCAAAATATCAATCAAAACAGAAAAATGGTAGCACTTTAGTTGTTTCATAGTTTCTAAAGCACAAGAGCAATGTTCAATCAAGTGGAGGGCATAATACCAAAATCTAAAAACACATCAAAATCAACCTAAATTCAGTGTAAAATAGAATCTCCAAAAGGGGCAAAACATCAACCAGAAAAGAAAAGAGATCAAATACCAATCGTATCTATACTCAAATTTCATGGTATATAACATCATATACCACTTGACAAACAAGAGAATATGAATCCAAATACAAAATACCAAGTCAAATTTCAAAATTAGGTAAAAAATTTTGAATACTAAAGCAAAGTCTCTTCTTCAATTCGTTCATCTATGTCATTTTGCGGTGAAATTCCTCCACTGCCTGAAGTGCCCTCTACATGTAATGGATATCGATCAAAATCGATTGCCAAACACCGTAATCCCCCTCTTATATACAGATTCTTATCATAAAATCAAGTATATAAAGTAACATACCAAAGTATGATTACCGTGATCGAAGTCGGATGTCGACATTACCTCTCGTTCGTTTATATTGGTCGATCGTCAGAAGTACCCTCTCCATGTTATGAAAACCGTTCAAAATCAGTTTGCAAATACCCGAAGATCAGTTGCCAAATTCCCAAAATCAGTTGTCAAATACCTGAAATCCATTCTCATATACAAATTCTTAACATAAAATCAGTTATACAGAATAATATACCATAAGACGCTTACCGTTCATGAAATCCGACATCGACATATCAATTGGAAACTCATTCAGAAATCTCTTCAAACCCTAACAAGAATATCAATCGCAGAAGGAGAAAGGGGAAAACTGGTGTTTTAGGTTAGAATTTTGGGGATTATTTCTATTTTAGCAATTAATGATCAGATTGACTGCGAATTTTATGGAGAAAATCGCAGATTCAAATAAGGGAAGAAATCTGTCTCTGTTGTGAAAAGAGAAAGATACCGTTTCTTATTTAGAGCATAAATGTGTTTGGATAGTTTAATTAGGAGTAATGTTGATATATGAAGAAAGTAGGCTCCAAATACTAGTTTATTATATTGGTATATATGTAACTAGTCCGAGGTTTAAAGGTTTTTTGGCCCTGTGTTATAATCAGTTCACCTATTTGGTCCTTTTGTTATACTTGTTATTCTTTTGGTCTCTGTGTTATTAACTTTATAACCTAATCGATCCTTTTCTTAATAGAGCTACACCACATTAAATCCATATGTTAAAAACAATGACTAGTTGGTACTACGTGGCAAACAACATAAAATTAAATTTCAACTAAGAGACTAATACCAAAGGGACGTAGCTCAATTGGTACACCTTTCAATGTGGAGGTGAGAGGTCTTGGGTTCGACACCCAACCTCTTCAAGGATTTGATAAATATTCAAAAACAAAGAGACTAATAAGCAAAAGAAAAGATCATTCTCCACGAAAGTAATGAAATCGTACTCCTTTGATTAATTTTTTCCGAATCAAACATTAATTCTCCTTTGCTCTCACTTATCATTGAACTCTTACACAAAAATATCTTTGAAATTCCTTCTTTTCCTTCTATTCATGCTCATTCACCTTGCGGAAATTCAATGTTTACAATGTCAAAATGGCTTTAAAAAAAGAGAATCGTAATTGTCAAAAATAACTTGTATAATCAATTACATAAAGAATAAACAAATTGCTGTAAAATACCACGGCTTACATCCAAAATGTGACACAATTTGTCACAACTATTTTTTCATACTAATAAAGAATCTACTATTCAGAAAGTATCAAAGTTGCATAAATTTGGCCTCTAAAAAAATTATTGCACTTTGTATTGTTTACCATATAATTAACTTTTTCTCTTACAGTTTAGTGCTTTAATTAAAAATTTAATCTTATGTTGTTTGCCATGTGACACCACGTAGTCACTGTTGTCGGCACACGGATCCAATATGGGTAACTTAATTAAGAAAGGAACCGATTAGGTTACACAGGGATCAAAAGGATAATAGATATAAGAGAGGAACTGAATGCGTAAAGTGATTACAACAATTTCTTGATGGGTCACTCCAAAATAAATTGTCTTTTTGCCCCTTTGTTTTCCTGTATTAAGTAGTCAGGTAATTCGATAGTTACGAACTAACGTATATATTTTTCACAAAGCCAAAGCTATAACTCAACATTCTCGTCTCTTTATGTATATATTTTCTTATATTTGACCTATCACTTTTTCAATTAAGCATTTGAGTGACAGAAAGTATCTCGATTTACTTATATTCAGGAAACGGACTACTTTACAATTTGAAAGCATCAAGGACCGAAAACCGTTCTGAAACAAAAGCAGCCATTATATATGCCTTCAGGAACCATGCCCCCACCTTTGCTTGCATCTATTGCTTCTAGCATTGTCACCACCTCGGCCATTTCTGGTCGTTTTTCAGGATTTTGATGCCAACATTGTCTCATGATTTTTGCCAATGAGTCGAGGCAACATCTAGGGATTGCGGCCTCAATTTCTGTCAAATACAAGTCATTTTTGTCATTAGTAGGAAGAAAGGTGTAAATTTACTATTACGATTGATAATACACTAGTTAAATTGGAACAATGGGGAACGAAAGATGAACCTTTATCGATCTAAAACTATTTTCATATGAGCCGCTAAATTTTTATCAAATATTTTCCAACACCAGTCATGCCAAACAGTGTTTATTTGATTGGACGGTACTAATTTGAGGGCAGAAGAATGCATCTTTCATGTCTATGAAGCCGAAATGTTGCAGCCAAACCCGGACCACTAGTAAAGCTTTACCAGCATCTAAATGAAATTCTAAATAATTAACCACAGTTTTTTTCATTTTCTTAACGAATTTCATGTGTTTCGCTACCAATTATATCAAAGGTGATGGGTCATTTTAGTCTCACATGATATTCAAAAACCAAAATATTTTCTACGAAGCATAATCAAAGATTGCAACTTTGTGAAACAAAAAAAGATGAACAACAAGAAATCCTAAAACAGAACAATAAACAACCAGCAGAAAATGGGAAAAACAATGGCACAATACCGAAACAGAATGCAAGCGAAAGAAAGGAAAATACCGGAGACGATAAGTCGGGTCTGAGAAGAGAATCAGAGGAGGAATTTGGAAAGAGAAGGCATGAAGAGGAATTAAAGAAGTGAAAATGCAGACTTATTATAATGGAGAAATCAGACTTCAAATTTGTGTTTTGTGTTGATTGGCTAAAAATCACTGTCCATTGTACAAAAAAAATCTGTTATTTTGTAAGGACTATTTCCATATATTCACATTATTATATTTTTGTTATGCATGAACTTTTTGAACTTATTTTTAATATTAAATTTTAAAAAATTTCTCTCGATCTCTTGAAATGGTAAAATTGTACCGGTTAGCTCCTTCAACTTATAAAATATATAAATTTGCTTCCTAACCGCTACGTGTCCAATTCTGATTGACTTGACTTTAAAAAATTTCATTTTTTCTATTGAATCATAAGTTGACATGTGGGATCAAAAAAGTATAAAGACATTTTTTAAACAAGTTTAGTAGCGAGAAGTTGTTAGGAACAAGTTTAGGAGGCTTTAGAAACTTTTCAAAGTTCAGAAAGGTGAAAAAGTTATTAGAGATAAGCTCAAAAAAGTTCAAATATATTTGGCCTACTAGAAACCAAAACATCTATTATAAAAAATTTCAATACATTTGAAACACTTAAGTAGCCCACAATAATTGTTCGCTTTCCAAACTTTAAAGGTTCTTCTCGGATTCTAAATCTGTCTAAAATGAACTTTAAAACACTAAAATGTCACATATCAAATTATCATTAAAAATAAGTCAAATCAATCGGATGTGACACATGGCTTTTAGGAATGAGGAAATTGAGATGTCAATTTGCCAATTCAGTGCAAGTTACAATAATTATAGTAGTTGAGTAATAAACAAGAGAAAGAACCCGTATAGGCGGGTTATTCCTATGTAGTTTTTTATTAGAATAATGTTACAAGTTTTCTTACGTTTGTAGTAGTTTATTTACATTGCAATATAGTGATTGAATAAACAATGTCATATAAATTTGTGCGATAGTCATGGAATTGAGCTCTCAGCTCTACCGCGTTTTAATTCTGATGCTCTCTTTGTTTTTTATTTACACTATCCAATTCACGATTCAAAATTCATATTTCGATTATCATGTCAAGTAATAAACTGACTTGCAAAATGATATTACGAAACAACACAAATTTCAACGTGTAAATATATAGTTCCATGATGGAGAATCAAACAAGTATCAATAATATAGCGTATGAGCTGGAATTACAAAGAAGAGGATAATATTAGTGTCTAATGAAATAAGTGTTCTATTACAATATATGAAAATCCAATGCCTAAACCAAAATAACAAAAGATTCCTTTTTCCTTTGAGCCTCAATACATATCTATGCTATTCATAACTACCTCATACCAAGACAATTGCATAACTCATTTGCTTCTTAAGTAGATTCCTTACTCTATCATTCAATAATTGGGGTAAAGCACTGTTTCGGTGTGAAACGTGAGAGCGGTATCAAATAGAGGTAAACTTTGAATACTAGATATTTTTTTTGAAAAATTTCCGGAGGAACGATGTGTTCCTCGTACAGAAAAACAGGAGCCAAGGTCGGCTAATAAGACGATGGGGGATAAGCTTCATCATCGAGAGGAAAAAACTCCGGATCACCAGCTAAGGCCCCTAAATGACCGGTAGAGGAGTTAGTGTAAGCAAAAAACTTTAATTTATCCCGAAAACTATAATCCATAAACTTTAATCGGGATAAAACCTCAGGACCGAAACTTGTCTATAATTGATTGATAGATATAACAATAAACAATAAGCGGAAGCGTACCTTTTAACGCAGTGAAATCAACAAATCATAACGAAGAGAAAGTATCGTTCTTTCCTCTCTACTTTTAGCAATCGGCCTCTTGATGATAAAAGATTGAATGACTGTACTGATTGGAAACTATAGACAATTGAATTGATAAAGAAAACAAAATCTCATTTATTTGCTCTCTCTATTTCACGTTATGTACGTTCAATTCCATTGTTTTCTTTAATAGATGACAGACATATATAGATGTTAATCAAGTAACGTTAACAACGGTTATTAATAACGTAATTTAATAAAAATTAATATTCATTAATTTCTTTCTTTTCATATAACTGATGTTTCTTTACAATTCCTAATTTCACATTACTCTTTCTTTTAAGAGTTAATCAAGTGAAAAACATAAATGCAAATTAACATCCATAATTTCCATTTCTATACTTTTAATTCATTTCATTCACTTTTATGCCAATTTATTCATAGAGGGAAGGGAGTTTAAACCCAAATCGACTTAATGTCTATAAGGCTTTGTAACCATAACACGAAACCACATATAATATTAAATTGGAGTCTATAATATATATGAGTCATACAAATTATGTTAAATAATTTTATAGTTAGCACTACAGATATAGAAGCCAAGAAGCAGCACAGTTTAAATAGTGTATAAAAGTGAGCCTGTAGCTTAGAGGATTAGAGCACATTGCTATGAATCACCGTGTCGGGGACTCCAATTCCTTGGCATGTGCTTGCTTGTTAGTGGGTTCTTTACCCTTCCTCTGCTCAAATTTCAGCCGTTCAAATGAATTCTTGCTTATTTCCTATCAAATATTTTTTTTAAGAATTAGGATTTTGAAGGAGCCAAGGTTCGATCCCTGGTTATCTCCATCCAAACAATATGAATGTACCACTTGATCAAAGGTCAATTGGTATTTCCCACCAAATATTTTCTACACCAGTCATGTCAAATAGTTTTCATCGATTGGACGGTTCTAATTTGAGGACAGCAAATTGCATCTTCACGTCAATGAAGCCGAGATGTTGCAGCCAAACCCAGACCACTAACAAAGATTGACCTGCATCATTCAACACTAAATAATTAACCGTAATTTTTTTTTTATTTTCTTAACGAATTTCATGAGTTTCTCTACCAATTTTATCAACAGTGACGTGTCATTTTAATCTCACATTATAAACAAAAACCAAAACTATTTTCTACAAAGCATAATCAAGATTGCAGCTTTATAAAGCAAAAAAGATGAACAACAAGAAATCCTAAAAACAAAACAATAAACAAGTAGCTGAAAATAGGACAAACAATGGCACAACACGGAAACTGAATACAAGCGAAAGAAAGGAAAATACCGGAGACAAGAAGTCGAATTTGAGGAGAAATTTTGAAAGAGAAGGCATGAAGAGGAATTAAAGAAGTGAAAATGCAGACTTCTAATGGAGAAAGCAGAGTTCAAATTTGTGTTTTGTGTTGATTGGCTAAAAATTACTGTCCATTGTACACAAATTTTGTAATTTTATAAGGATTATTTCCATATATATGCACACGATTTTTGTTTTCGGTATGCACACTCTATAAATGAATATTAGAAATACAAAATACATTTGTAACTTCTAAACTTATTTTTAATATTCTTTTGTTTTTCTGAATTTTTTACAAAAGTTGCTTTTGACTGCTTGAACTTGTAAAAATGTATCAGTTGGCTCCCTTCAACTGATTAAAATAAATCAGTATGCCCTTAAACATCATGTGTCTGATTCTGATTGGCTTAACTTATTAAAAATTTCATTTTTTTTGTACCGGATCATAAGTTGACTTGCGAGATCTCAAAGTTTAAAGATACCTTTTAGACAAATTTAAAGACGAGAGGTTGTTAGGGAACAAGAAATTGTTAGGGATAAGTTATTTGACCTACTAGAAATCAAAACATCTATTATAAAATTTTCAAGACATTCAAAACACTTTAAGTTGCCCACAATAATTATTCGCTTTCTATGTTTTAAAGGTTTTTGTTGGCCTCTAAATTTATCTAAAATGCACTTTAAAACACTAAAATGTCACATATCAAATTATAGTTAGAAATAAATCAAATCAATCAATGATACATGGTTTTTAGGGACGAGAAAATTGAGATGTGAATTATTCCTTATTAATTTTTTATTAGAATAATGTTACAAGTGTTCTTACGTTTGCACTAGAAAAACTGAAAAAAAAAACTTGGCGTTTATATTAATACATCTTTCTTGTTAATATCTAGAGATGAATCAATAGTTTATTTCCATTGCAATATAGTGATCGAATAAAGGGTTAACCAGCTTTTTTGATCCTGTGTTATATGCGGTTTATCCTTTTGGTTCCTCTACTATATACATTATCCATTTAGTCTTTGTGCTATCAATCTCATTGTCCAATTGGTCCTTATACTATACACATTATCCATTTAGTCCTCGTGTTATCAATCTCATTACCTAATTGGTCCATCTACTTTACCCTTAAGAGACTAAACAATAAACAATTTTGACCTCTTCCCAAAAGTCATGTAATCAATTTTTGCCAAACATACCTTACATGACACATGAGTTATCGGTTTATCGAAGAAAATTATCAATTAGGTAATAAGATTGATAGCATGGGGACTAAATGGGCATTGTGTATAGTAGAGAGACCAACTAGGTAATGAGATTGATAACACGAGGACTTAATGGATAATGTGTATAGCGAAGGGACCAAAAGGATAAACCATGTATAACACATGGCCTAAAAAGGTGGTTTGGCCATTTAATAAACAATATTTCATATAACATTTGAAATTCTACGTGACTCTTCTTCAATCAATAATTTTAGGCTTAATGCTCTTTAATATTCTTAAACTTGTCCAATTTTTACCTATCCTGCTCCGGAATTTTTTTTCTGACTAATAATATTCTCGAACTTATTCAAAACGCACCTCTGGTGCCCCTATATTTGACGTGGTACAATTCCGTTGAAAGGTCAAAGGAAGCCACATCAGCAGCCACGTCAAATTTAAGGGCACCAAAGGTACTTTTTAGACAAAGTTTGGGGACAAAATTGGCAAATTGAAACAAGTTCAAGAGTATCATCGGTCACAATCAAAATTCGGGGATAAAATTGACAAAAATGAACAAGTTCAGGGGTATTAAAGAGCATTAGGCCATAATTTTATTACAATACTTAAACAATAAAATCATGTTTGAGAATTACAAAAATGCCCTCTCATAGCTTTTGAAAACGTATAAAAAATGGATGACCATGTCAAGAAAGAGCAATATGTTTTGATAAGTCGAAATACGTAAAGTCACTTTAGACTCATAAATTAATCTAGCATCTGCCACAAGCAATTTTGACCAAAAAACTTAAACGTCTTATTCTATTAAGAAAGTTGCTAAAAGGAAAGCAAAGTAACCCTGATTTTTCCATGGTGATCTCTAAAGTTAAAAGATGAACATGTTAAATATTTACCGTTTTACATGAATTTAAACCGAATTAAACCATTCAATTCACGACTAGTAATTCAAATTTTGGTTATTATCCCAAGCAAACTGACTTGGAAAATGGCAATACGAAACGACATATGCAAATGTATAATTTCATGATAGAAAACCAGAAAATTATCAAGAATACAATGTATGAGATGGAAATTTAAAGATCATTATAATATTGGTGTCTACAGTCTAATGAAACAAGTCTTCTGTTACAATATCTGAAAGTCCAATGCCTAAACCAAAATGACAAAAAAAAATGCCTTTTCCCTTTGTGCCTCTATTACTTTTTTATACTACTCGTAACATTGTGGGACAATTGCATAGCTCATTTGCTTCTTAGGTAGATTCTTAACTCAATCGTTCAACAACTAGGATAAAGCGGCGTTTCGGTGCAGGTTGCGAGAGCGATACCGAATCGAGACAAACTCTAAATAGTAGTACATTTGACCTCAAAATAGCAGGGGTCAAGGAGGACTAGTAACACGATGGACTAGATTACCAACTAAGGCCCCTTAATGATCGCTCAATGATAATTGATAAATGATGTAGCAGTCACACTTGAAAAAGTCCATAATAGCGAGCCTATAGCTTAGAGGATATAGTAAGCGGCTAATTAGAACCACAGTGTTAGGGGGGCAAGTATGGTCTATCCCCTTCCTCTAATCAAATTTCAGCCGTTCAAATGAACTGCTAAATTCCTACCAAATATTTTCCTACACCAGCCATGCCAAATAGTGTTTATTCGATTGGACGGTACTAATTTAAGGGCAACAAAATGCATCTTCACGGTAATGAAACCGAGATGTTGCAGCCAAACCTCGACCACTGGCAAAGGTTGATCTGCATCATTAAACACTAAATGAATTTCTAAATAATTAACCGCAATTTTTTTTCATTCTCTTAATGAATTTCATGTGTTTCTCTACTGATTATATCGACATAGATGGGTCATTTCAGTCTCACATAATAAACAAAAACCAAAACTATAATCTACAGAGCATAATCAAAGATTCCAACTTTATAAAGCAAAAAAGATGAACAACAAGAAATCCTAAAAAAACAATAAACAACTAGCAGAAAATAGGAGAAACAATGGCAAAATACCGAAACCGAATGCAAGTGAAAGAAAGGAAAATATCGGAGACGAGAAGTCGGATCTGAGAAGAGAATCGGAGGAGCAATTTGGAAAGAGAAGCCATGAAGATGAATTAAAGAAGTGAAAATGCAGAATTATAATGGAGAAAGCAGAGTACAATTTTGTGTTCTGATAATTGGCTAAAAAATTATTTTCCATTGTACCCAAATTATGTGATTTTGTAAGGATTATATCCAGATATGCACACTATTTTTGTTTTCGGTATGCACACTTTATGAATGAATATTAGAAACACAAAATGCATTTGGACTTCTAACTTATTCTTAGTACTGTTTTGCTCTTCTAAATTCTCGATCCTTTGAACTTGCAAAAATGTATCAGTTTACTCTTTCAACTTACTAAAATAAATCGGTTTAGCCTTAAACACCACGTGTCCAATTTTAATTGGCTTAACTTTTAAAAAAATATATTTTTTTTCTATTGAATCATAAGTTGACACGTGTGATTGTAAAGTTTAAAGACACTTTTAAAAAAATTTAGGGGCAAGATGTTGTTAGGAACGAGTTTAGGAGGCTATGGAAGGGTTATTAGGGATAAGTTCATGAGAGTTCAAATGTATTTGACCTACTAGAAACCAAAACATTCAAAACACTTAAAGTTGCCCACAATAATTGTTCGCTTTCTAAACTTTAAAGGTTCCTCTTAGCTTTTAAATTTATTTAAAATGCACTTTAAAACATTAAAATGTCACATATCAAATTATGATTAGAAATAAATTAAATCAATTATATCTGACACATGTTTTTTAAGGAGCGAAAAAATTGAGATGTCAATTCGCCAATCTAGTGCAAGTTACAATAACTATATAGTTGAGTAATAAACAAGCAAAAAAGCATGATAAGAACCCATACAGGCGGGTTATTCCTCTGTAGTTTTTTATTAGAATAATGTTACAAGTTTTCTCACGTTTGTAGTATTTTATTTACATTGCAATATAGTGATTGAATAAAGTGGGGGATTATAATTATGGAATTTAGCTATACAGCGTTTTAATTTTGATGCTCACTTGGTTTTTTCTGGTTTTTACCACGAGGTTCTTGGACGGGTCTAAATTATGGGCGACACCTTTAAACCATGTCCACATTCAGACTAATCCCCGATCGCTAATTTGCAGGTGTCTTAAAGGATAAGATGGTTGGCCCCAAGATTTAAAGTTACTTCGTATACATCTCCAGGATTCGATCCCTGGTTGATGTTTAAAATTTGCAGGTGTTTTAAAGGACAGGATGACTGACCCCAAGATTTAAGATTACTCCATACACATCTCCAGAATTCGATCCCTGGTTGATACTTAAGGGTGGCTTGTTGATGCTCTCTTTGTTTTTGACACAGGAAACGTTGTGCGCAACTTCTTGCAAATTGTGTTTTAGCATGACATTTAATTTGATTCACTTATCACTAAACAAAATGTTGAATTTTGTTTGAATGATAGTAATAGAGTTATGCTAATTTTGAGCATATGATATTGTTAGGTTATAATAGACGTGAATTATGAACTTGTACATGACTTTTCTCCAATCAACAATTTTATTACAATACTTTAACAATAAGATCATGTTTAGTTGTATTAATGGAGTAAGAATAGTTATTTTCAAACTCATTTGTATTCCTAAAGTTGATTTTGTTGGAAAAAGAAGAAAATTAGGATTCAAAGAACAAAGATAGAGACGAAAAAGCTCTGTCCTTAAAAAATTTCGGTATCCCCAAAAATTTAACTGCCTTTTCAATTAAAATTGATTGGACCAGAAACAAAAACTTGAATATCCAGAACACTGTGAAAAAGGAATGATAAAAGACCGAATTAATTTTCACAAAAAGAATCCCACGTATTTCATGAAGCAATAAAATCTGATCTCACCCAACATTTATCACGTTATTGGATAATATATTAACCAACTACAAATTTGATGTAAGCCATTGGATATATAATTTAATTCAATCAATGGACATCAATCAATCAAATTAAAACAAATCAAACAACACTAAAATCTTATCATTATTGATCTGTTAATTTGAAAGCAAATCAAACACTTTAATTAATTGACAAAGTCAATAGCACGTTTATTGAATATATCAGATTTTATTTTTCCACTTTCACAAAATTAACAAACAATATACTTACAATTCTTTTGAAATAATTAATTATTTCCCAACAATCTCCCACTTATTTCAAAAGAATTTTTACTCAAGAATAAGTTTCCTTTCTTTCTCTGGATGTCGCTGTTTGATATAATGTATAGAAATGGTGTCTTTTGGACTATGAACCAAAACTTAATAAATTAAATTTATCTTACAGAAAATTTGGTGAAACATATAGTTTCTATAACCAAATTATCACTATTGTAAGATAAAAATTTAAGCCATCACATTATATCAAGACAAGCTTCTGTTCAATGCGGTTTTGAGCATTTCGGCTGTACGCGCGCCTGGTCTTTCATAAGTGCTCTAGAGATATTGCCGGTATCTCATAGAAGCGGCCCCACTCCACAGTTACATAGATGATTCCATCTAGTATATATTGCACTTTATACACCTCTCATAAGAGCTATGAAGTTCATTAAGAGTTTTTTTTTAAACTCAACCTCTCAAAATATGCAACCTAACAATTTCTCACATTTAGGACTGAGACAATATTCTTTGTGCTAACAGAACTAACAAAGACTTGTTATTACCCATATGAACCTACTTCATGGGATATCCAATCACATAGGTTGGGTTCTCATCTTTATTAATTTCAAGTTGACTTTTAGTCTCATCCCCTCTGATGTTTCATATTTCCTTTATGCTTAAGGATTTAGTTGGGTGATTTTGACTCACAGAATAAAATAAAATTTTATCTTCAAAATAATGCACAACATTATATTTGAATAGATATTCCTATTTTTGTCATCAGTAAAGGACTTATAAATGTTGTCATTTGAGAACCTCTATATATAAAATAACCACTAATAGTGCTGATATATTTTAAACCAATGTGAGCTAAGAAATTTCACAATACTTAGCCTTATTAATTTATAAACAACTATCTCTTATTATAGTTTGTTTAATTTTCAAACTATTGTTCCACCGCCAGAGCATTTCACTCCATAAAATTCAACACTGATCCTTGTACTTTACTAGTACAGTATTAGTTCACAGTATCATAATATATTCAACACAATACCCTCACATTTCTAAAATGGAAAATTGATGTTTTTATCCACTAAAACAACTTTAACAAATTAAATCTTTGGACAATGAAAGTCCCCACCTTCATTTAACCAAATGAATTTGCAGTTCCCTACGAAATTAAAGAACTCATCAAAATTAATAACCAGTGCATGAAATAATTCAAAAAGCCATACCTTCATTAATACAGATAATTCTAATTATCTGGCAGTTTCATAACATCACGGTTTTGGAAATGGACCAAAGCATTTCGGTAGTTTCATATAATAAATTGATTTCATCGTTACCGAACAACATATTTGCCAAAAAATTACTAAATTGAAATTTGCCAATAAACAAATTCCCTCATGGTTACGTGTATTTGGCTTCATGGACTATACCACACTAATTATAATTGTTATCACCTTATATAGCTAATTAATCGGCAATTTTATAACTGATAACGGAATCTCTTTTTCAAACGAGAACGGTTTTAAGTTTAATTGCGAGGTTCCATTTTACCCAAACACCATCATATAGCTTAAGAGTCATAGCTACTCCATATGAACACATAATTAGAATTTCACAAATACTTAAGCCTTGGTGTCAACACCACATGCCAATAAATTGTTGCTGTATTCCCAAAATTATTAGTGTCTTTCACATGGTAATATTAGCACGTCATTCTGCTCAAATAAATGCAATCAATCAAATTTGTTTCCTAATCATATGATTAAGCCTTTTCCAAGTCAACATGCATCAAACATATGAAAAATGCAAGTTAAGTTACTGCGTTGAAGCAAACGACAGGAACAAATTTTATTGAATTAATTCTCAAACCGGAATACTTGACCAAATAAACTTATTCTCAAACAAGAACACTCAAAGCTAACCTCAGACACATTAAGGACAAATAGTCCATTGTTCAAATACCCCTTCCCAACAAATACATTGTTTTTGGTCATTACGACATTGTCGGACACAAATGCTACCTTCACCCCGGTTTTGCCTAAAAGGCTCACAGAAATCATATTGCTGCGGATGTTGGGAACATGCAACACGTCAGTAAGTGCCAACGTTTTTCCAGAGGTGAGTTTGAGGAGAACCTTTCCTTTTCCAAGAACTTGGGCAGTTCTTGAATCACCGAGGTACACTCCATTCTCAAGTGGGGTATATGATTTGAAAGCATTTATATCGGCACAAATGTGTCTCGTGGCTTCAGAATCGACCACCCATTGGTTTACATCCAAAACCATGTTGGCTTGTGAAATGACTGCTACAATCACATCATCATCTGCCTCAATTAGATTTGCTCTAGGTTTGGCAGGATAATCACTTTTCCCAAATCGCTTCCTACATTGAGAAGCATGGTGGCCAAGTTTTCCACAAACATAGAAATTTCCTTTCTTTTTGAAGGTATTGAACTTTGGTTTAAAGCCACGGGTTGGTTCATACCTTTTTCCATGTTGAGTGGACTCGGTCTGCACCATATTAGCTGTTGAGACTATCTCCTTTCTTTTGGCAACATTTTCTTCCTTCCGGTTTTCATCCTCAATAATGATGTGAGTAATCAGCTCGGATAATGAAAGCATTTTATTTTTATGCTTCAACTGTTGTTTGTAGGCATTCCATGATGGAGGTAATTTCTCTATCAAAAGACCAGCCACGAACTCATCAGGAAGCGATATATTCGTAGTCTTGATGTCTTTCTCTTCTACCATCTCCCATTTGTGATATCATCCAATTACAAATTTTTGTTTTCCCGCATCCTTAGGAGTATATTTGGTAATCATTGATTCCCAAATGTCCTTAGCTTCCTTATAAGAACAATAAACATCGAAAAGTTCATTAGATAAAGTACTAATGATGGTATGTCGGCATACCTTGTTGGCATGAGTCCATATGCTTTTGTCAACATTCGGCTCGGTTGGGGCAGATTCGGTTAAAGCTCTAGCAACTCCATACATGTCAAGGACCGAATAAATCCTTTGTTGCCATCGTTTGAAATTTTTCCCATTAAAAACTTCAATTTTGGAAACGTACGGAAGTGGTTTGGCATATAAAGTTGCAGGAATGGTAACAATATCACTTTCAGCAGCGGGGTTGGTGGTTACGGTAGCACGGGCATTTGCAGTACCGTTAGTGGGATCATTAGGAGGACCATTGGTAGTCCTGTTGCCCAAGAAAATCTTTTAAGATTGTTGGAAAAAGAAGAAAATTAGGATTCAAAGAACAAAGGCAGAGACGAACATGCTCTGTCCTTAAAGAACAATCAAAATTGATTGGACCATAAACAAAAGCTTGAATATCCAGAACACTGTGAAAAACGAACGGTTAAAGACCGAATTAATTTTCACAAAAGGAATCCCACGTATTTATTAGCCAACTATCAGTTGTTAAATCGTGCATAAAATCAGTTACTGATTTCATGGAGCAATTAAATCTGATCTCACCCACATTAATCACGTTGTCGGATAATATATTAACCTACTACAAATGTGATGTAAACCATTGGATATATTATTTAATTGGCTTAATTTCACTCATAATACATCAACTATTACTACTTTCTCAATTTCATACATAAACTTCAATTTTGCACATTATCATACATAAACTATTATGCAACCTTTTATTTTAGTACATGTAACCTACAATAATAGGTTTCTCAATATTTAATTATATATCCACCACTTTAACTATCATTATTTTTCAATATACATACATAAACTACAATAAATATTTTTCATATTTTCTTCTTTCAAAATAGA
>CAOJBJ010377821.1:0-16843 GCA_948291685.1 Euphorbia celastroides | reverse complement strand
AAATCCTTGAGATCGTGTTTAACGGACTCAACATCTTGGAAGAAACCGTCGAGATTGGCGCCGGCGGCGGAAGCAACGCCGGACATTTCAATGACGTGGTGGTCGGGGGAGCCGGGGTCGCTGACGCGAGAGAAAGAACCGGAGAACAGATCATTCATGGCTACTTTTTGGAGAAAATGAAATAAGATGGAGGGAGAGAAGGCAGTTGAAGAAGGAAAGGGGGAACAGAGATGGATAAATAAGAGAAGTGAAAAGGGAGGGAAGAAGATAGGTGAACGTTCCTTGATTTTAGCAAGGAGAAAAAGAAGATTACAGAGGAAATATCTTGGAAAGTGAAAAGGGAGAATTTGTTGATTTAGCCATTTTTGGCTACACACGAAACGCGTAAACGGTAGACTCTTTCTACTTTCTACTTCTTTTTTTCTTCAGCTGGGTTCTGAAACCATATTATTCTAATAACGGTACAATTTGCTTATTCTCATAGAAAAAAAATCAGTTATTCGCGTAAGGGAGCTAAATGATATAGAAAACTGATTACAAAACCTGTGAAAATATTTAAATTTGATTTCATGTATTTTAAAATTGATTATGCATTGGTTAGAGAGATTACAGGATGTTTGTAACCTCTAAGTGTATAAATATTAAATAGACACAATAGCTCTCCAATAAATTGTGTTCACGGATATTGCTCTTGAAGAATTTCTCATGCTCCCATTCTCAAGAAAAAAATTGTATTAGCGAAGATGAAAAAAAAGTTTGAATGTAATTGCTGAAGTTTACAGTCTTTCGTAGTGTAATAAGTAAGAACATAGACAACAGATGATTGTTTATCCAATATATAGATAACATTATCAAAACAAATCTACTAGTAACACCAAAAGTTTCATGCCAATGCGATATATTTGCAAATATACGTCACAAATTTTGCTCCGTTGTAATTACCATCTCTCCTGGGAGCTCAGGCACACAGGACTCGAACCGAAGAGCCTTACTCACTTGTCCTGATTTGAGCCTGTCCTTTGCATTCGGATGGCTACACCACAATCCAACCTTCAACAGGCATTCCATTTCGTCCCTGTTGAAATTCCCGCCCAATTGTTCATCAGCTGCATCTATCAATTTCCCTTCGAGATAAAGTTCCCAAACCCATTTCACCAATGGAACCTGAAATCCCTCGTCTTTAACATTCCTTCCACAAGCAATTTCCAAGGCCACAATGCCAAAACTATACATGTCTGACTCTCTGGTGGCCTTCCCTTCATATGCATATTCCGGGGCCGTATAACCCCTCGTACCCACCACTCCTGTTGCTTGAGTTCTCAACTGTGGATCAACAAGCTTTGCAACCCCGAAATTGCCAAGCTTGACACCGAAATCAATGTCTAGAAACACATTAGCCGGCTTCACATCTCTATGAAGAACACACTGCTCTGCCTCTTCATGAAGGTAGTGGAGCGCTGAAGCTAAGCCGATGGCTATTCTATAGCGCATCTTCAATGGAAGAGGTTTCCTTTGGCCAGAAAGATACATGTCAAGGCTGCCGTTAGGCATGTACTCATACACTAATAACAACTCGCCTTGCTCGTTACACCATCCAATGAATTGAACCAGATTTCTGTGAATCAAACGGCTGATTACCTTGACTTCATTGATGAAGAGTTTCTCAAAATCCACAGGGATTTTCTTTACGGCGATGGGGTTGAAAATTCCACTCAAGGCTCCTCTATAGACATGCCCAGATCCTCCCTGGCCTAGCCTCATTTCATCTGCAAAACTATTTGTAGCTATCTCTAATTCTTTGTACGTGAATCTTCTGGGCAAAGCGACTCTCTCGATATCTCTGCTCACCAAGGCATAATTTCCATGGCCGTTGATTAGCACTTTGGATCTTCTTTTCTTGATTAGTAAATGAGCCATGCTCCCTGCAAGTATCAGAAGAGATAAGCCAGCTGCTGCAATTAGTATTGCAGTTTTCTTGGTTAATTTTTTTCTTCCACTTTCATCTATGGGATCGAAGTCAGAATCAAATCGCCAAGAGTTAATAGCAATTTTCTTCTCAAAAAACACACCCGAAGAAGCTGAAAATCCAACTCTCACCCACTCAGGAAGAACGCTCTTCAAATCAATTATACAGGACACATTAGAATAAACAGGATTTGCTTGATAACTGCATGCTACACTAAGATTTTTGGTAGAAGCATTGTAAGATATGGAAACACGACCTTCCCTACCGCTAGTTGACCTAAGATCCCAATTGACATACGCAGCTGAAGCAATAGAGCCATTGTCGATTCCAATATGAGCAAATGGCGGATCGAATGAATTGGGAAGAGTATCGAACTAAACTGCGACAATCGGATTCCGACGAGTAGAAGAATTAAATAGACCAAGACCACGACCAGCAGAGTTAGGTGGAATTGAATAGGAAACAGGAGCGAGGAAGAAAGCAAAACCATCGCTGAGTTTAGAGAGATCCATTATGTCAATGGTGAATGAAAAATTGGTAACGAAACTAGAAGAGCGGTGGAGATGGAAGGGCTTGTAGTAAGAAGCTCGGCCGACTCGAAACAGCGAATGAATTGCGGTGGGGATAAGGTGAATTGCTCCGTCGGCAATGGTGGAATCGCCTTCGAGGATAATCTCAGGGGAATGTGCAGGGAAATGTGGGAAGGAAGTGCTAAAACTAGGGGAAGTGCTAAAACTAGGGGAAGTGAAAATGAACCAAAAAACAAGGATGAACATTGTTTTCTTGTAATGCATAGAGTTCTTCGTTTTTCTTCAAAATGGGAATTTGATTCAAATTGGAGTAATTGCAGGAGAAGTTCCAGCAAAGTCAACGAAATTGGATCCTCTCGTATTTTGCAAGATTTTTAGTTTAAAATGAATAGGCTAATTACAACAATATGTCTTTTTATTTTAATATTTTTTAACAAATGCAATTAAAGGTTTTACAAAATGGGGTAATAACAGTTAAAAAGTTTTTTTTAAAAAAAAATATCTGAAAAATTACTCGCATGCCGTCCTGAGTCCTCAATTATTGTATCGGTTTACGTATATATGTAACATTTATTCAACAACTATTAGTGGGACAAATGATTTAATACGGCAGACAAGCGGGAATTTCCCGGCATTGACTATGTGGAGTGACGCCGGGTAGATTCATTTCAAGAAATTTAACCCTGAATTAGATTTGCTAGAATGGCGATCATCTTTGTGCTAATCGTCTTGCTTGGTTTCCCCAATTTCAGCCATCAGCTCTCCTTTAATTACCCCGATTTTCCACCGGAGACCGAAGATATCCTTTTCGAAGGCGACGCTGCTCCTCTAAATGCAGCCATTCGCCTTGTCCCTGCTTCAACCTATATCCAGTACCGCGTCGGCAAAGCTTCTTATGCAAAACCCCTTCATCTCCATCACTCTGGTATACTTTCTAATTTCTCTACATTCTTCAGCTTCCGCATCGATGATTTTGGTCGTAGGCTCTGCGATGGCTTCGCATTTTTCCTTTCTCCACTTTCATATCCAATTCCCCCCAATTCCGCTGGCCCTTATCTTGGCTTGTTCAATTCCACTGTCAATCGGAGCCAGATTGTTCTGGTCGAGTTTGATTCTTTTTCTGATTCATTCGATCCGCCATTTAGTCATATTGGGATTAACAATTGCTCCATTTCTTCTGCCGCGTATGTTGAATGGGATTTTAGGTCAAATAGTAGGAAGGGCGGGCATGTTGGGATATCCTACAATGCTACCTCCAAAAATTTGAGTGTCTCTTGCAGTTATGAGGTCGACGACCATGTTTACAAGGGGTTTTCTAATGTAATTGATCTTCAACATGTTCTTCCTGAGTGGGTCAGAATTGGATTTTCCGCTTCTTCGGGCACAGTCTTTCAGAAAAATTTTGCTATTACCTCGTGGCGATTTGATTCTGATTTGGAGTCTTTGATAGAAACTAGAAACGCAAATCAAAAGATTACTGACAAGCAAACTAAACTACTAGCTGGAGCAGCTGGGTTGTCTCTGTTGGTTCTTGCAGGAGGAATTGGGTATTTCCTAGCAAAGAACACAAGTAAGAACATGCCAATAAACAAATACAAAAGTTACACCTTGGTGAATAAACATCTTGAACAAGGTGCTTTACCGAAAAGGTTCACTTTCCAAGAATTGGAGGAAGCAACAAACAAGTTTGCAGATGATATGAAGCTAGGCCAGGGAGCTTCTGGGCATGTTTACAAAGGAAGCTTGAGCGGCATTTGCCGCCTTGTTGCTGTCAAGAGAATATCAGTCAGTTCCGAGAAACTATTCATCAATGAAGTTAAGGTGATTAGCCGTCTGAGACACAGAAATTTGGTTCAGTTTGTTGGATGGTGTCACGAGAGAGATCAGTTCCTGCTAGTTTATGAGTACCTGCCTAATGGCAGCCTTGACTCTCACCTTTTTGGGAAAAAGAGAGCTCTCCCCTGGCAGGTGCGCTATAGAATAGCCATCGGTTTAGCTTCAGCTCTTCACTACCTTCATGAAGAGGCAGAGCAGTGCGTTCTTCATAGAGATGTGAAACCAGCTAATGTACTTCTAGACGTTGACTTTGGCATCAAACTCGGGGATTTCGGGATTGCAAAGCTTGTTGATCCACAACTGAGGAATCAGACTACAGGAGTAGTCGGCACATGGGGCTATATAGCTCCAGAGTACGCACGTGAAGGGAAGGCTACAAAAGAATCCGACATGTACAGTTTTGGAATCGTGGCTTTGGAAATCGCTTGTGGAAGGAGGACCGTCGTTGAGGACGGAGAATATCACATTCCAATGGTGAAATGGTTGTGGGAGCTCTACCGGGCAGGGAATCTGATAGATGCGGCTGATGAACAATTGAGCACAAACTTCAACAGGGAAGAAATGGAATGTTTGTTGAAGGTCGGATTATGGTGTAGTCTCCCGGAAGCTGATCAAAGGCTTAAATCAGAACAAGTGATTGAGGCTCTTTGCTTCGAAGCCCCCCTGCCTCAGCTTCCCATTGGTAGTCACGATTCGGCATCTTCATCAAAGTTACAGCAAACTGATTTCATGGAAGTATCATCCATAACCACTAGCATCAATAATGGAAGGTGACAGTAAATTTAAACTATTCGCTTGTTGAGATACATTCATAGTCATTTCATAGACGCTTTGTTGTAGGGAATTTACACATCTTCGTCAAATGAATTATATAGATTCCTTCAAAATATTGGTTAAAGCTTCTGTAAAATTATATATAACACACAGTTTTCCCTTGCTGACAGTATAAACAAGTTCAATATTTAGCCTTGTCCAATGCTTGAGCTTGCCATAATCTGATTTCATGGAGCTATTCTCTATTACTACGGCTTCTGGCAAAATGAATTATTGTTTTCACCATTTTCTTTTTAGAAATGTATTTATTTTGATGATTTTCTTAGTACCTAATTTAACTCATTAAGTAGCGAAACATGGGCTTCATTTGATTCTGGCTTCAAAGTCAAGCACACGTTAATGAAAAAGTACAGTACATCAAAAAGTTATCTTTAAACACCTCTCATTATATTTTTGTTTAATTAAAGTTGATGACCATCAAGTTCTTAAACAAAGTCAACCTCAATTGTAGGATTCTGATCAGTCCTAGAAAACTGCAAAAATTTCAATAATGTACATCATAACTGTGCTTCACAGTTCGAAGTTCGAACACAACATATACCAAAAAGCCAAATATAAAGATTAAATCAAATGGAGCTGTACCAAGTGAAGGAAGTTACTCATTATTGTCCAAGGGCCAATGGCATCAATTTTATATGATGATTTTGTTACCTTTTTATTTGTTGACTAAAAGTATAGTAAGATTTATATCCGAATGAAAGAAACAAAACATATTGACCAATAATAGTACATTAAACAGCAGTTTCACTAAAACTTGTCTTTTTTTTTCCTTAAAAGATCCGATTATTGGACAAACACTTATTATCGTTTAACGGAAAATATGTGGATTGAAGGAGTAGTGATAGTTAAGAATCATATGGGGAAATGACATTGTTGAAGTTATTGAATCACGTTCTTGGAAAGAGGAGGATGAAGGGTCAAATTAATGATTCTTTTATTGAAAATGTTACTCCCTCCATTCTAAAATAAGTGACTCTTTAGAATTTTTATCAATACTAGTAAAATATTTATTATACATTTAAAATGATTAAATCACTCCTTGACTTTTTACATAAAAATTTCTCTCTTATTAATTACTAATACATAACTCCATCAATACATAACATCTCTCCTAATTAATGCAAGGATAAATTAGAGATTAATGATAAAATAATGCAGTGAAAATCTAAAAAGTCACTTAAAATGAAAAAAAATAAAAACACTAAAGAGTCACTTATTATGGAATGGAGGTAGTATATTTTATTTCAAACACATAAAATGTGTGAAGAGATTTTTAAAATCTATAATAAAAGTCGGTTGCCACTACAAAATTTACGTATGTAATATCAAATTTTAGGGTTACAACGAGCTTTTTTTTAAACATGTAAAGCTTTGAAAGAATAAAAAATGAAGTAAATATGGAGAAAAAAATTTGCTGTCCCCTTTATCATGTTCCTTTACAATGTTTCTCATTCAGAAATCGTCACGTATAGAGAGAGAAATTAAAAAGCTGGAGAGAGAAGTTAACAACTAGGAGAAATAATATGAAAATAGACACATGACACAAAATTAGTAGAAGACATGGAAGGGTAGGTGATAACGGGGAGAGCAAATTTTTTCTCCAGCAAATATGATTGGAATGGTGATGCCACCGTTAAGAGCCATTGGCATTTGGTTTGACACGGACGCAATTGCCCACTCCACTTCTTCGCTTAGCTTCGTACATTTCACATTTCAGTGCGTTCCATCAATATATATACTTTGAATGTCATTTGTGGTCTGGAATATATTCATATCGATATTCACGCAGATCCCTTACCCCACTTGTGGGGAAGCCTTTCTAGGTATTGGAGGTAATGTTGTTGATGTTCATGCAGATCCAAATGTCTAGTGAGACTGAGAGAAAAGTTTGTAATCTTTTGAATAGTGCGCAAACAGAAGCACCTGCAAATACTTCTTCTGCAAGATCCAAGCAGGAGAACAAACAATCATCAGCTGATTCAAAGACAATGGAGTCTGTTGCAACTTTGGCGATAGATTCTGCTAAGGAAAAGCTCAATGCTGAATTAAAGCAGAAGCAGGATAATATGCTGGTATTGCATTATCTTCTTGCTTCATGACAATCTATTTTTTTGTTTTATGTATTCGATGTACAACCTATATCATATCGGCGGCTGCTTGTCTGGTGCTTGATTGTATCCCGGGTCTCATTTCTTTGTTTCTTTCAGGAAGATAATAGCATGAAGGAAATGAAGTCTTTTAGGGAGTCACTTCCTGCATTTAAAGTGAAAGAGGAATTTCTCAAAGCTGTGGCAGAAAATCAGGTTGGTATTGCTGTCTTCTTAAAAGCTGTGTCTATGCCGCTAATGACTTCAACCAACCAACGACCAATAATCAAGCCTCAATCGCACACTATGCGAGGTCTGCTATGCGGATCATATGATGCCAATAAGATCTACTGAAAGCTATATGCTCATCATTCTCCAATGCTTCTTATCATTAGAATATTTTTCTAGGGATTAGTAATCAAGAGAATATGGAATTTTGGCGTTAATTTCCCCTGTAAAAGATTTTTAAATATTCAAAACATACAATAACCTCTCCCCCCCTTAATATTGTTGATTTTTACCACCTAGTTCCTTGATGTATCATTTTCTGAATAATGAATCTTAGCTTAGGCCTGTTAGTCTTCAAATGAACTTCTGTTTGCATGTGTACTGTTATCATCACGTATGGCAACGCAACTATGTATGCATGCATTTCACACAAAAGTTATAGCTACTAGTAGATGGCATATGCATTGCCTTCAGACTTGCAAACTCACTTTGCGACTCCCTCTATTCATGATTGCAGTGTTGTTTTTGTGACATCAGTTCATTTGTTTCTTTTTAAATGAAGACTGTTGGTTTAGATGTGGAATTTGAAATTTTTATTGGTTTTTCTAGCATTAATGCAAAAATCCAAGGTAATGCCAAGTATTATCTAAGAAACCTTAGTCTAGTGCCCTTCCTGGGGATATGTCTGGTCCTTCCCGTTCTTGTTTATATGCTTTTTCATAATTGGCCTTTGATATTCTTATGGACAGTATTTGAGAGGACAAAAAAAATTGATTATGGTGAAGGATTGCACTGATACGTGTTTCTGATGGTTGAGATGAATCTTCTTTTCTTCAATGCTTTAGTTGTGTTGAAGAGTATACTTGAGCGCTGGGAAGTAGCACCTCCCCTCACCGACATCTGTTTGATCACTAACATTAATGTTTTCTTGTCTAGAATACTCCTCCTTGGCTGTTTGCTGCAATTAGATTATCGTTGGAACTTTGTTTTGGATGTTATTGATTAGAAAGTTGATACTTATGAGAGTCGACTTAAATTTGCTGATATCCATGGCAACTGATATGTAATTTCAGGTGCTAGTCATTTCTGGGGAGACAGGTTGTGGCAAAACAACACAGCTTCCTCAATATATATTAGAAGATGAAATAGCTCATCTTCGTGGAGCTGATTGCAACATTATATGCACGCAACCTCGTCGCATATCAGCCATTTCAGTCGCAGCCCGAATATCATGTGAAAGGGGTGAAGATCTTGGAGAAACCGTGGGTTATCAGATTCGCCTGGAAGCAAAGTGTTCGGGAAAAACTCGTCTCTTGTTTTGCACCACTGGTGTTCTTCTTAGGCAGTTGGTTAGTGTTTTCACATTTTCTTATTGTGCTGGTGATTAGGCTGTATTGTGTTCAGATATGCCTACGTGGCAGTTTTTTAAATTTATGATTAGTTCTTAACATCCTTGTCCATTTGTATAATTACTTAAGCAATTTGGCGTTTTGTTCGACTTGGGTAGGATGACTTGTGTATTTGTACATGCATTTTGTATGTGAATGCTGGATTTCTGAGTTCTCTGGTGTGCTAGAGTAATTCTTTTCTGTAGGCCTTACGTTAGTCTTGTATGCCTCTGATCTTTTGCTTTTGGTATAATTTTTGAACCACAGGTTCAGGATCCAAATTTAACCGGTGTTAGTCATTTGTTAGTGGATGAAATTCATGAGAGGGGCATGAATGAAGACTTCCTACTGATCATTTTACGTGACCTTCTTCCTCGTGGTCCAGATTTACGACTTGTTTTAATGAGTGCAACCATTAATGCCAACTTGTTCTCTAGCTACTTTGGAAATGCTCCTACACTTCATATACCGGTATTTTCATCATTATAGTTGTAGTTGCATTTCGACGAATTTTTTTATGTGCTATGTTACATTTATTAAGTAAACCCTATTTAAGCATTTGTATATCTTTTGCAGGGATTGACTTTTCCTGTGGTTGAGTTATTCCTGGACGATGTACTGGAGAAATCTCGTTATAGAATCCAATCAGAATCTGACAACTTTCAGGCAAATTCTAGAAGGCGAAAGAGAAGGGAGCCTGAGTCCAAGAAAGACGCTCTAACTGAATTGTTTGAAGTATGCTTAAGTTTTCTGAGCTTGAAATTTCATGAATCTGTTCACTTTTTTCCTTACATTGAATGTTTGGTGTGAGTTAAAGTTAACTGAGAGTATTTTGTTTTCAGTCTACGTACTTTAGTTATAGCTGTGATAATTGAACTGTCAGCTTGATGATTATGCTCAAGATTCCATTTACAGCCGCAACAGTTCGTCTGGTATTTTTATGCAGAATTGGCTCATTAGGCTGTTTGAAAAGAGTTTTTTACTGCATCTTGAACAAAGTGCCTTCATGAACTTATCTTAAACTGATGAAGGTTACATACACATTCATGGATGCTCTCTATTACCACTGTATGAATGCATAGTAAATATAAAATTTCACATTAATTGTCTTCACCCTATATCATGCCTTGTATAGATAGTCCAATTACTGGGCTCAAGTGCCAAACAGGATAATCGACATTTACAATTTGATCACAAGGCATCGATTTGAGCCTAGCATCTGTGTTATGGTTTTGTAATTCTTGCATTTATTGTATAAACTTCATGTGTGGTGATTGCATATTGTATTCATGTTAGTTGACATCTAGAAGCTATTGGAATGAGTCTGCATTTAAAGAACTATCCTTGATTTTTTTTTTCACCAGAGTATCTCTTTTTTGTGCAGGATGTTGATATTGATTCTGAATACAAGAGTTATAGTGCCTCTACTAGACTGTCGCTTGAAGCTTGGTCGGGTTCTCAGCTTGACCTGGATCTGGTTTGTAATTTTAGACATCAATTTCTTGCATTGGTTTTACTGTACTCTCTCTCTCAAACAAATTGTCTATGCATTCAAAGTTGACAAGTCTTTTTGGTTGATTATTTCCCAATTGTTGTTCTTATGTTGTGCTGCATGGATTATCATTATCTGCCATACCATTATGTATATTGTATGCTGTGTCGACTTTGAAATTACTCTTTTGGAGTCCAATATAATTGTTGCTCTACAATAAATGGTAACCTTTGGGACCAATTTTTTTGTGATTAGTTGCCTTGATACTTAATTTGTAGGTGGAAGCAACAATTGAATTTATTTGTCGCCATGAAGGGCCGGGTGCAGTTCTTGTTTTTCTTACAGGGTGGGATGAGATTTCCAAGCTGCTTGATAAGATAAAAGGCAACAGACTTCTTGGTGATCAGAGCAAATTTTTAGTCCTTCCTCTGCATGGTTCTATGCCAACGATAAATCAGTGTGAAATATTTGACCGCCCCCCTCCTAACAAACGGTAATTAAATTTATACCTATTTGCTCATCTGATATTTTTGCGAATGCATGCGTGAGGACTTGACATCTTTTCTCCGCATATGAGCTATAATTTGGTTTTGTTTTCACTGTTTGAGGATCTTAACAATCGGTAGTTAAATTTACATTAATTTGTTTGTCAATATTACCATTTGTGCTCAGCTCTCATAGTCTCATAGAAGTATGGTCATTTGAATCTTCAAGTGCACTTCTATACGTAGACATGTTACCTTTCTGAGCCACTTTTGTATGGATTTTTCTTTTTGAAGGAAAATTGTTCTGGCAACCAATATTGCGGAGAGTAGCATCACCATAGATGATGTTGTATATGTTGTGGACTGTGGGAAGGCAAAGGAAACCAGTTATGATGCTTTAAACAAGCTGGCTTGTCTGCTACGATCCTGGATCTCAAAAGCTTCAGCACATCAGGTATTTAAAATCAAACCACACATAGAGCAGGTTATAGTTCACCCTGCTAATGCTTACAATAGATTCTCTTAATTTTGTGAAAAATCAGAGAAGGGGTCGTGCGGGCCGCGTGCAGCCAGGAGTTTGTTATAGATTATATCCAAAAATTATTTATGATGCAATGCCTCAGTATCAGTTACCTGAAATACTCAGGACCCCTCTGCAAGAACCGTGCTTGCACATTAAAAGTCTGCAGCTTGGAGCTGTGGCATCATTTTTGGCCAAGGCACTTCAACCACCTGATCCTCTAGCTGTTCAAAATGCCCTTGATCTGCTAAAGACTATTGGGGCTTTGGACGATCATGAAGAACTTACTCCACTTGGTATTGCATCATTTTAGTCTTAATATTTGGCTTTTGGGTATGTGTTGCATTCTAAGCTAATAAGTTTCACAGGTCGCCACCTTTGTACTCTACCCCTGGACCCAAATATTGGAAAAATGCTTCTAATGGGGTGTATCTTTCGGTGCTTAAATCCCGCCTTGACAATTGCAGCTGCTCTTGCACATCGCAACCCATTCGTTCTTCCAATAGACAGGAAAAATGAGGCCGATGAAGCAAAAAGATCCTTTGCTGGCGATACTTGCAGGTTTGTGGTTAAATCTTGCAATTGAGCTCCATTCTTGAAGCATTGTATGTAAAGAAATGATTGCTTTGCTAAAACGTATGTTCATTCCTTGATGTAGTGACCACATTGCACTTGTCAAAGCCTTTGAAGGGTACAGAGAAGCAAAACAGAACCGCAGTGAACGGTTGTTTTGTTGGGAGAACTTTTTATCCCCAACAACTTTGAAGATGATGGAGGATATGAGAGAGCAGTTTCTTGATCTTCTATCTAACATTGGTTTCGTGGACAAATCCACGGGTGCTAGCGTAAGATAATTAAATAAAATTTTATTAATTAAATAAATTATTTATGCTGAAGTTGAAATCAGTATTCTCGATTATAATTATTGTATTAGCCTTTTAACTCATTGAGCTTGTTCTTTGCAGGCCTACAACCAGTACAGCCAGGACTTGGAGATGATATCAGCGGTTCTTTGTGCAGGACTATACCCGAATGTTGTGCAGTGTAAAAGGCGAGGAAAACGCACTGCACTACACACTAAAGAAGTTGGGAAAGTTGACATCCATCCGGCATCTGTAAATGCTGGGGTTCATCTGTTTCCCCTGCCTTACATGGTGTACAGTGAGAAGGTGAAAACGAGCGGTATTTATATCAGGGACTCGACTAACATATCGGATTATGCTTTGCTTCTGTTTGGTGGTAATCTGATTCCTAGCAAAAATGGGCAAGGTATCGAGATGCTTGGAGGTTACCTTCACTTCTCTGCATCAAAGAATGTATTGGATTTGATACGGGTAAGTTAGGTTTCTCTTTTAGTTGTTTATCTCTTGGTGCGGTTTTCGTTTTTCTGTCTAGAAATTGAGAGGGGAGCTAGACAAGCTCCTAAGGAGGAAGATAGAGGAGCCGGGGTTGGACATCTCAGTGGAGGGGAAGGGAGTAGTTTCTGCGGTGGTTGAATTGCTGCACAGTTATGATGTACGTTATTGAAATTTTGCACTTCTTTAGGACCGACTTAGATACTTAAATTGAGGTTCTGTTACTTCAAAAGTGATTTTGTTTATGACCTTGATGGTCTATATACTTTAATTGGGCAAGTATTAAGGAGAATCATCTGCTGTACTGTATTTTTGGGACAACTTTTGTTGACTATGGAGCCAGAATGAAATCAATCCCACATTATATATTGACAAGATGCTCGATGATACAATTGACGGGTCTAAGAAGAAAATGGTAAAAGCAATCAGCTACCAGCATATATGCTTGTAGTCATTGAGGATATGTTTTGGGACAACTTTTGTTTACAGTGTTTTTACTGAATTCAGAGCCTTGGATTGAATTCTGCTATCAAGCCTCTGAGTTGTTTTCACCCCAGACTTGTATCACCACTGAGCATTTGAATGTTCAATCCTCTGAGCTAACTGAATTTTCACCTTGTAAGCCTCAGCATCCGAGGGTTCAAGCGATCTTGACTTTTCATAGCGATAACTGTTGGAGAATATATGTATAAGGAGAATACTGGAGACGGATACTTATCCTTTACTAATTCATACTGAACAAGTATCATACAATAAAGTAGTAAGATTGTACTCGCAAATATACCAGAGGCAAAGTTCATTTACAAGAAGGCAACGCAGAGGTAATAAGTTGACCTTCATAAATATAAACATTGTTCAATCTCAAAAACCGGTTGCCGCTGCTTCAATTATGCATCACCAATGATCCAAATTATAGGTACAAAACGAGTACACAAACAAAGAATTATTTCACTGTTTCTAAACTAGCGTGCCAAAAAAAAATTGTGCAACCGAATGTGGGGGAGTTCTTCACAAATTTCTAATGTTATATTGTGTGCCCGATTTGTTATGAAGACACATTCTATTCTAATAATTAAAAAAATTTCAAAGAAATTAAGTTCGAATCTAATTTCACCTCTCAATAAGTACCAATTTATCCACATATAAACAATATGAATACACCTTCATATACTCTCTTCTATCTTGACGTACATTTTTCTCGCAAAAGATTTCATTTAAGAGAGTTGAAATTATCTCATCAAATAAAAAAATTCCTTGCGTTTGTCTCTCCAAGGTAAATATTTCTCTTAATACAGTGTTTAGATCAAACTCATGTTTGAATTTGATTGGTTAAATCCATCAATAAGTCCATCAACTTTCAAAGTCACCCATTAAATTTTTGACTCTTCTCTTAAAAAGTCAAACCAACTAGAACTTAGTACGTGCTAATAAGGCATTAAAAGCTGAGAGATCACAATACCTGCTAATCCATCCGTTCAATAAAAATTGCAATTGATATAGTACTTGTGTAAGTTCTCTCATATAAATTAAGTAAATTTGTATCTAAATTCTTTGGGTCAAACAAATGTGGCGCTAGGTCCCCTTATCATAATTTTAAGGGTGTGATATGGTGAGGAAGACAGTCCATCCTTAAATCCTTTTAGCATTGATTATTGAAATTTGTATGGAGCAACCCGAAATTTTAGGGTATGTTATTTTGCCCTTTAAAACACTCGCAAATTGGTGATTGAAGATTAGACTAGATGTTGATATGGCTTAAGGTGTCACCCACAATTAGAATCAAGAGCGTTGAAAACTAAAAAAGAAACGTAAATCCATAATTTTCACGTTGTATTAAAAAGATTAATGGAGACCACTTCGTATCCATAAGAATGTGTAACATTTTGTTTTCTGTACCAATCAATGAAAGAATCTATTTACACTGGATTCTATTACAACAAAAAAGTGCAAGAAGAATCAGCTAAGCCAAAAACGAAGACACCAAATTTGCAGGTAAACAAGGCGAAGTACTCCACGCTTTAGCATGCAGTTTAAGAACTTGAATGGCCTTATCTTTAACTCTCAGGCTCGAATCCAATTGAATCACCAAGCACAGTTTCGCCACTACTCCAATCTCCAACAGTTCTTTCACAACACTCGCACTTGCAGAAAATTTCGCTATCCACAATATAATCCTCACAGCCTTTTCATTTCCAAAATGTGAAACCCGGTGGATCTTCTTTGAAACGATGGCTAATCCCGCTCCATGTTTCAACAACTCAGCCCGTCCTTCAGCACACTGGCATACCAAATCAAGAACTGTCAATGCCATTTCGCAAACCCTCTTCTCTTTTGAATCGAGCAGAATATCAATCAAAATGGACACTGCATTTGCCTCCACTGCTCGGATTCTGTTCCTCCCCCAAGGACACAGATTGACCAGCAGTTTTAGGGCCGCCTTTGAAGCTTGCTGTGAGATTTCGTCTCTCAAAGCCCTCACAATTTCTAAGAACAGTTCGGGTTTTAGGTTGATCAGTTGCATAGGATCAGCGACTTCGAGTACTGATTTCAGAAGCAAGATTGCATAGGCTCGAGATTCATCTGTTCCAGTCTGCATAATCCTTGTAAAAGACTGGAGAATTTCTCCGTTTCTTACTAGAATTTTGAGGCCTGATTCAGATAATTTCATACTGTGAAGAACACTCAAAGCTAAATCGGATGACTCTTTGAATTCGGAGTTAGTAATGAGTGAAACTAAGAAGTCAACAGCGCCGGCGGATTCCAGGCATCTCTTATTGGCGTCACTGGCGTTGGCGAAAGAGCGGAATTTCATCAAACACTTGGTCTGCATAGCCGGCGAATTTGAATCCCTAATGAGTTTAGCGATTTGAGCTTTACTGACGGGAGGTTTAGGGGTTGGGATTCGTTGGATTCCGTGAGAGTGCACCATGATTGAATCAATCGCATAACAGTAATATTTGGAGTGAGGTCGCAATCGGAGGAGAGGACTTGCTTAGTGACGGGGCAAGCGGTGTTGTTGCCGGAAAACAGCCATTTCTCGATGCTTTGTAAGTAATACCAGAGGGAACAGTGACGGGATCGGTCATGAGCTGGAGAGAAATAGGGCAGAGGAAAAATGAAGGCACGTCCATTTCGATATCCTCCATTGGTGATTTTGATCAAGCACTGTAAGATCTGAAGAAGGAAGTAAATGGGAAGAACTGAGAATGAGAAGAGAAGCGAGATTTGGTTTAATTTATAGATAAAGGTGTGGAGGTTCAAAAAGAGAGAGTCAAAACACGGGAAGGGAAGGAGTAATAGAGAGAGTGCGGCTTGACTTTTCTATTGGGAACGAAACCGAACCAACGGGTGGTAGTTCAGTTGGTAGAGTGGAGCTGCAGGTGATCTAATGGTCACGGGTTCAAACCCCATCACCCGCTGGGAGACTTTAAGCCTTAATCCGCAGCCCAATCAGATTCCGCCAAAGGTGGGTTCGGAATACCTGTGGTTATTATCCAAAAAAAAAAAGTTAAAAGGAATAATGATTAGACCAAAAGATCAAAGAGATGTAGTACAATTTATAATGTAGAGGTGGAAGGTCTTCAGTTTAAAACTCAATCTCTTTAATTTATTAAATATTTAAAAAATGATTAAATTGAAAGAATAGAGTTGGGTAAGTAAGCGTAAATCTAAGGCCTTTAGGGTGCTCCATAAATAGTGAAATCTTTATTTATAAAGTAAAGTGTTATCTAATAGTATTTTATATATTTACTCTAAAATATAATTCTTAATATCTCCTTCAGTACGGAATATCCTTTGCACTTCTTCATTTTTAGAGTATAATTAAAATAAATTTACTTAGCAACTTTATAAAAAAAGTTTATAATAAAAATTTTGAAATAACGGTTGACATTGCTAAAGTTTATCTATAAAAGTGTTTGGTTGAATGTTGACAAGACAAAGCAAATGGCTAACAATAACATGTTGGATGGTGTTGGCCGGTTTTGAATCTGTTTTATTTTGGAATGAGATGCACTTCTTCTGCCCACGTTTATAATAGTTCGGTTTGTTGAGGAATATCCCCGAGCTTGCAATTATAAGCAAATTTTCATTGTTCGAGTTCAATTTTTGACTTCAAATACA
>CAOJBJ010377813.1:0-12521 GCA_948291685.1 Euphorbia celastroides | reverse complement strand
ACCTTATGAAAATGATTTTGTTTTCTTTCCCCACAATCATAATCTATACAAAGACTTCTCCCGCTCATTGTTCTGTTTGCACAGAAACTACTCCAAACTAGGAGCCACTTCAGTTGGATTTGATTCGAAGACATCGGAATTTGATGCTTCAGGTTCTTCCAGAAACTGTTGGGATTCCTGTGAAGCTTTGTATGCAGGAGTGTCCTTGAAATCTGTTGCCCCTTCGTTGTATGTAGCCACAGCAATTCCACAAGCAATCAACTGCCACAGAATTCGCAAAGAATCAGCTTTAACAAACATATGACTTCACAAAAGTGATTCAAAAGAAAGCATTGCAGTAAATGTAGCAAACAGTTCTGGAACTAATCCAAATTTGGAGCTCCTCTTTGAACAATAGTGAGCAAAGGAATGCAACCATATACAACAACTCAATCCATTAACGGTCAAGAACACTCGCACAAATCTCGAATTATGCTCTCGAATCAAGTGAAATTCCACTAAAATGAAGGCTCATCCGTGAATTCGCACTGATTAACCATATAGGCATCATCAAACTAAGCTTCCAAGTTCAATTTCAAAGCCGGTAGTGCACATCTAAACAACTAATCCAGTTGAACAAGAACAAAAAACTGAAGGAGAAGAACTTACCGCGAAAACAACACCAAAGGCCCACAAATACTGCATAACAAAGCCAAACGCGTCCCACTTTTCACCTTACCAGAAATCCGGCTCGTTTCCGGGAAGATCCGGCAAGAAATAGCCATCGCCGGCCCCCTCGACGCCGACGCTCGCGCTCGAGCTAAAGCTCTCAGTAGCAGCGCTGCTTTCAACTTCATTCGTCCCTTTCCTGATGTAATTTCCTTCTTCTTCATCATCTCTAATTTTGGTGGAGCTCCGCCGGTTCTTACCGTCGAACCGCCCGGCCGGAGACAGCTTCTTGGCTGATACTTCGAAGCGCAGAGCTCTTCGGGTTGAGACAGGTACGGCGGTTTTGCGAGGACGGAGAGGAATGAAAGGATGGTGGTTGGTTGAATTGCTGCAGAGAATTGTTCCGCCGGAATTGACGCCGTTGCCGGTGGCAACGAAGTGAGTCATGATTGGGTGGATGAGGCTAAGCTACAACTGTAGTTTTGATTCTGGGGATAATATACTCTATTTGGAATATATGTGGATAGTGGATATTTCTGAATTCTGACCCGAATTAGTGTTCTGGATTTTGAACCCGGATCCGAGTATTCTCGGTTTCGCCTCTAGATTTTTTCTAACATATCTGAACGAAAAATGTTATTTTTACGTGGTGTGTAATGGGTAAATTTTAAAATAATTTTGTTTTCACAAAGTTATAATAACTTTTGCTTTAATCTACCTTTGATGATAAAATATCTACTCATTTATATGGACAAAATAATTCTTATTTTTCAGATATTGAATAAACATAAACTATATGGTATATTATTTTAAAAGAATAGAGGTTGAATGGGAAAAGGGTAAGAAGCTACGATGACATCGTCTCAACCAAGCCAAAAACCAATAATTCTCAAAAAAAGAACTTCATATTCAAGTACAAAGTAAAATCCCCGATTAGAAAGGAGATCATTGATAGCTAAAATGAATCCTAATAACTTTAAAATGCAGCAGTATCATATTCAATTTAAAATATTAGATTAGTATATTATGTGATAACCGTTGGTTAAAGTGACCCGAGTTTTGAACAAACCGGGTCAAGGGTTGAGATTTTGTTGAAACGACTAATTCAAAGGCCCAAAAGCCCATTTGAGACGGATCAGGCTTTTGATCGGTACAGGATCGAGTTCAAACAGGTTTATAGAAGACTTGGTACCAAAGGAAAGGGTGTATAATCTGGCTTAGAGAACAATTTAGAAAGAAGTTTCTAGATTGATTATCTGTAACTACCATGGAGATAAAAATTTTCCCAAATTCTATTTTTTGAAATCTATAATATTTTTGCTCCATCCATTTACTCTATTTTTCAATCTCTAAAACAAAATATTAATATTTTGTTATTATATATCAATTTCTTTATACTTTAGATAAAAATATAATAAAGAAACTAAGAAATGAAAACAAAAAGTAAAAGTTATAATTATTTTATTGCATTTCTTAAAATAGAATATTCCATATTCGGGATACTCCATTTTTAAGAAAATAAAAATGAGAATCATTGAAGTTGTGTTTTGCTTCATTTTGTTCCTTATTTTGCCCATCGGAGTTGCTTTAAAAGGGTAACACCAATCAAAGTGAAGTACGCAATATTTTTGTACCCTATTATTACCCTGTCAAATTTCATTCTCATTCTCTTTCTTAAACCAAATTTATGACTTAAGAATCGAAAAGTCCTTTCAAGAAGACAACCTAATTACTTTTTCTTTCTTTTTGACAGATCTAAAAGTTCAAGCCGGTTGGAGGATCTGATCGAAAAACCAACATCCAAAACGTCTTGGTTAAAATTATGTCTTCTTATTATAAAATTAATCAAGTGAAGAAAAACCTGAGTTATCAGATAAAATCAAATTCAATCCATAATTCTTTTTGGATATTTTCTATTCCGAGTTGATTTGGAGTAATATATTTATTCAAATCCGATCTATAAACACTGATCTAGGGGGCTACGAGCCACTCTAACATATCCACTTGTAAAATGCGAGTTATCTAATTTGTTTTTATGAACAATGATATATACGGTCTTCTTTCAATATTGTGTTATTCCGTGAATGATGTTTTATTACATTTACACAATTGAAATTAAGGAGATAGATTGCATGATCATGAACTAAAATAATGACACTTATACAGAGAGATTAAGTGGACTAAAAATTTTATTTAGAGTTTTAACGTCAAATTTAAGTCTCTTTATTGTCAATTTGAATTAGACCTGTTCAAGTTGCTCAAGACCCGACTAACCCGCCCAGGCCTGATGTCACTGAGTCGGATATGGACAAAGATATACTGACAAAAACCCAATCCGGTCCAAGCTCATCAAAACCCAAAGACATAATGAATTGAATTCAATTTTGATATTAAAAAACTCAAGTCCGGCCTATTATTTAAAAATATATATTCATATATTAATAATCAGTAAAAATATATAATAATAAATTTTAAAAAACTTTATTTATTTATGAGTGTGTTGGATCAGTCTTGAAAATCAAGTTTTAGATTTAGACTCGGTCCGACCCGGTCTAAGTAAACTATTCATGCGGACTAATCCGAATTTCGGACAAATCATTTTTTAGTGTCGATCCAATAAAGTCCGTTCCGAACTTAACCTAGCCGGCCAATGTACGCCTCTAATTTTAACAACCATTTTAGGTTTCTTTTTGCTTTTCTCATTATAAGTTATATCTTCAATGTATTTTTATATTAATATTTTTATTTTACTCCCGTGTTACTCAGGAGAAATTGAGTCGCGATAAAACTAGAAGTAACTGAAAAAAAAAAAGAAAAATGTATAAAATAAATATAAATTACTCATTTCAAATACGAAGATAAATATTTTTATCAGTTGATTCAGTTTCAAACCGACAATTTAAAAACAAATGGAAAGGAAGTGAAGATATACAACAGTATAAAATTTACTCTATTTATAGAGTAAAAGTCAGTTCAATAGTTCCTCTATAAATAGACCTTTATAAATAGAGATTACTCTATTTATAGAGTAAAGGTCCTACAAATTTAGAGGAACCTATTCATTTTTTCATTTTGGAATATGATTGGAGTAAGCTACTCTATAAATGAAAAAATGATGTAAAAATAGAGTTTGGAGTAGAGTTTTTAAAGTAACGATTGGACTTAGCTTTAAATCCACAGACGGTGGCGGCAGGTGCAACAACGGCCCCACTTCAACCGCCCGAAGTGGTTGTCGGCAATATGAGATGTTGAACGTGTGTCATGCCCAAAGTTGCAGTGTTCAAAACAAAGAGGAACATATTTTCTTTCCATTCAAAAGACATTTTCTTTTCAGTCTTTTCATTCTCTATTACGTTCAAAAATTATTGTTCTTCCCAATTTTGCATTTAGGATTATACTTTAATTTGGTTCATTTATTTCACTAAATATCATTTTTTAATGTTTTGGTACATAACATTTTATTAAGGGAAAAGCTGAATTTATAAAGGTGTTCTTGGACAATTTTGTCTTATAAAACTAGTGGTAGAGGGGAAGGGGGAAAGTGCTCTCCGGCCGCCGGAAAAACCAGTTCAATATGTATGATGTATCAAAATTTATAACTATGTTTATCATTGAGCTATCACCGCATACATGTGTCTATATCAATCATGCTCTCTCGGAAGGCAAAACTTAGCTCCGTCACTGATAAGAACTTCTTGAATTGTCTTGTTTTTATTTTCTCTCTTTACTAATTTTTAATAGTATGCTAAGCTTGCTTAAAGTAAAGACCACTTTATGCACCTCCATTATTAGATTAAATAGTGAGACTCACTCGTCTAAGGGCATCTCCAATCCAACTCCGTTACCTTAGGGAATGAAGTAAAATTGCCCCAACTCTGCTCAAAAACTCTACTTCATAGGGTTAAATCAATCCATTCTAAGAAGAAATTTTTAAATATCAATCTCAACTTTTTCTCCGGATGGGAATCAAGAAAATTCGAAGTTTTCTGATATTATCGACCAATTTTTCCGTATATGTAGAAATTTTTCTCATTATTATAGTGGATCCACAAAAAAAGAGTTTTATTTATTTATATAGAAATAGAACTAAATGGAATTTGAATTTCAACTATATATTACTATAATATAGTATAGGATGATATATTCTATATAGTAAGGTAAGATATTAAGATATTATATTCTCTACCTATTCTCTACTATATTAGTATATTATCAATGAACTTCTATGAAATGGTTTCACGGGATTCAGCCAATTGTCCTCAATGTTTCTTAATCTCTCGGAATTAGTCACTTCAACCTTCCGGTGGGGTCCGAGCCATCAGTGAGATACCACTCTTTTACTTTTTTTTATCATGTGGGAATTAGAATTAATTCCCGTCTATCTACTTCTGTCCATGTGGGGGGGAGAGATCATCATAAATGATTAGAGTGCGTCGTTCACGGTACATAAAATATTCAGCCAGAGCTGCTTTGGTATGGCTTACTACTTAGATGCTTTCAGCAGTTATCCGCTCCGCACTTGGCTACCCAGCGTGGAACAAAAATATCATTTGATTCGCCGATCCTCAAAAAAAGAAACAAACAAAGTTCTGGAGCATAGTTGACGTTGAATCTAAAGGATCTAAAAAACTGCTAATTCATATAGAGCCATCGAACCGGCATAAATGGCGTAGTTAATAAATGAAATAGTTAATGGTGGGGTTACCATTATCCTTTTTGTAGTGAAAAGCATATTGGCTAGTGATTGTGAGGCCCCAATTCTTTAGTATCTAATTAAATTATAGAAATCTAAGCTAAGTAATTCTCAATTAAAAGTTTCGATGAGAATCACAGTTTTCGATGAGAATCATAGTAATTTAATTCATTTAATCTATGAATCATTTGGCGCATGATGAATAATTGGTTACATGGAACAATATCTTATTGTTGAAACATGAAAGAATTGAAGGATGAACTGGATATGGACAGTTCCAATAAGATTTCTTCAACTCATACTAGATCCAGTTGCTTTTTATTGGAAGTTCACCGAAGAAGCAGAAACCCTTTTGAAAGAAGTAAATAGTGTAACTTCAAATTTAGAGTTAGCACTATTCACAATTCAAATTTAAAAATATATTATCTTTATTACTTTTGTATTTCTTTATATCTTTTCTATTGTTTGATTAGATGTGATAAATAAAATAATAATATAAAATTAGGTAAGAGAATATAAAATAATAATACTTTATTTTAAAGTAGAATTTAGAGTAGGATTTTGAATAATGGTTGAAGAAAATGACACTGTAGCAACTCTAAATTATAGAGTAAAATAAAAGTTGAAGTACAAATTGGGAGCATCTCCAACCCAACTTCATTCCTTTAGGAAATGAAGTAAAATTGCACCAACCCTACCCCAAAATCGTACTTCATATTTTGGAGCGTGAATAGTATAACTTCATATTTGAAGTTGTACTATTCACATTTCAAATCTTAAAATATATTATTTTTATATTTTTTATATTTCTTATATCGTTTAATTGGATGAGATAAAATAATAATATAAAGTAATGTAAGCAATGATAAAATAATAATACTTTATTTTGGAGTTGGATTTAGAGTATGATTTAAAGTAATGGTTGAAGAAGATAACAATGTAGCAACTCTAAATTATAGAGTATAATAAAAGTTAAAGTAAAAATTAAATGGTATGGACTGGAGATACCCTGACAATAGACTCACTCATTTAAGATGAAATCGATAAAGAAATATTTAATTTATTTAAAATTGAAATCACTTTCAAATTTTCCTTCTGCAATATTGAACAATTGGACTTAAAGAGCACCTTATGCTCTTGTTTTTTGCACAAGTTAATGGGTATTGGAATACTTGGGTTTTAATGAGGATTTCTGAGTATTGGACTGCTGGTGGTATTAGACTTGCCGAGAGACATTTTTTTATTTTGTTTATGGCTCGAGACAATGCACTGTAAAGAGGTTTCTTGCACTTGACATTAGAGATAAACAAGTTGGTACGAATATCAGTTTTGTTGATCAGATTTTTATCTGATGTTTACACTTTAGAATCATTGAAATTAAATTTAATATAAATGAGAGTATTTTGGATTACTTGCGCTGAATTTTGTTTGGGGTTTTTTAAATTGCACATAAATAATCTTTTGTAAATGTGAATGCAAGTTGTTTTTCTGAGTATCAAAATTGATTTATTTTTTAAATTTGCTAACTGACCAGGTTTAATGAAGTGAAAGTAAAATAAGTTCAATTTCATTTGAATTATAACTAAGATTAGACTTAATGTCGCTAGCATTTGTGCATTCTTATTAAGTTTATTTGAATTGTAGGTAGCAATCGTCCTAATCTAATAATTAAGATTGAAGTTGTGATTATAAAGATTTGGGCGGGATACATTTTTCTTATATTATTTAATATAAATTCAAATGAGATAATTTTTTTTTTAAAAAAATTGTAAATTATGAAGTTATTCACAATAGCCGAATTGAGTTTTTTTATCATCAGAATCAAAATCGATCATCAGGCCATCAGCAAAACTTCCCTACTTCAATATCTATTTTAGCTCCTCCACTGTTCTCAACAGTTTTGATTTAACATTACTTTATTTTATAAAGTACTTACATCTTTTAAAGTTTTATTATTAATAGCAAAATCACTGTATGAGAAGCAAAATAAGACCAAGTGGTCTAAGTCAACTTTCTAAAACGAAAAACAATGGAAATGCAAACTATAATAATATTTCACCAAACATCTTATCATACCCATTTGGATTCTCTTCAACTATAAAATAACTGAAGAAAAAAATTTGGTTTATCTAAACTATTAATTTTAAAATAAATGAATAATATTCATCAAACCTTCATCAAATAAAAAAATCAAATTTATACCTCTTTTATTTTATCGACAATACAATTAATTATTTCTAGAATTGAGCATTCATTATACCAATAATATTTCTTAATTGCAGTTATTATATCTACTTTCTTCCAACCCAGCAAATGTCTGGATCATATGACTAACTGTGGTCAATTATTTTATCTAAAGTACTTTGAAACTTATACAGTACAGTTGAATGTTTTCTTTAAGTTGATTATCAAAAAAAAAAAGAATGTTCTCTTTAAGTCTTTCCGCATATTTAAAATCACTTTTCTTTTTACGAGGAAATTATTATGTAATAAAAAAGAAGTTGTTACTGACACCAATAAATTGCTCCATTGAGATTTATGTTCTCTTATTTTGGGTTGAATGAGACTGAACTGAACTGAAACTTAATTGTGGCCGAACGAACTTAATTTTCAGTAAAACCTTTGGAAACTAGTCTTCACACTACATTTATATATTTTAAATTATTTTCACAGAATACATTTTCACTGATACATTGTAGATGTGATCTGTAATCAACTTCAAAATTAGTCACTCAATCTGTTCACTTTTATCGCTCTTTATTGATTAAAAAAAATCAATTTTGAAAGTATAAAAATTTGTAATCAAATGAGCTGAATGAAAGGAAACTCGTCGGTTCATAAGTAATTTCAGTTAGATAGTCCAATAGTAGACAATTATGAGTTAGAAAAATATTTGTATGTGGAAATAATTTTGCTTTTGTGAATTGTGACAAAAAAGTAGTTGTTAGATCAAACACGTACTGAAAGAAACATTTGGTATTGTCGATGAGAAGAGGACAATAACGTTGTAGGTAGACTGAAGTTGTGTTTCACATGTAGATAATGAGTGTGCGTCTTCCCACTTGGCTTATTTCATGTCTATTCCCACAATTTTTTATGTCATCACGCTTCTCAGCTCTACGTCATATGTTTCTTTACATGATTTAAGGACATGCGAATTACTTCACGATACATGCCTTTGAATTTTATAAAAATTCTTTTCGCTCCTTTAAAATTATTCAAAAATCACTTTTAAATCATGCAATGTTGCCAATAAACTTCTTGTTGGAAAAGAACGGGATATTTGAAACATCAAGAAAATACAAAGCTGGTTAGTGATTTTATGAGGGAAATTGATATGAATATACAAGCCTTCCAAATTATTTATATAAATTGACCGATAAAAAACTTATTTATATAAATAATATCTATAATTTGTAATTTACAAAACTAACAACCTATTTAATATGCATCTCTTCACTTCATTCCTCTACCTCCTCACCTATAATATCAGATCGCCGATTTCCCTTTTTCTTCATCGAAAAACATTCTTTTCCTCTCTCCTTTTGGTTTACCGATCGATTTTCATTTTTTCTTTCTCACTCGCCGAAATCCAATCACGATCTGCTCTCCACTGACGGTTTTCAGCAGTTGCTATACGATTCTTCTGCCAGATCTCAATTTCCGTTGCTCGCCGAAACTCCGATCCAAGGTCACCGGCGAATTATCTCCTTTTTCCTTTTTTCGATCGGATTCTTCCGGTAATTTTTCAGCAGATCTCTCGGAGCTTCCTCAACTCGCTGGCTCTCGCTCATCACTCAGATCTCCAGCTCCTCGTCGATCGAATTTGAGTTTGATTTCGTTTTTTAATTCGAACCTGACTTTGATTTTCGCGATTATTCCTGTTGATGCTACAATTAGAGTTGATTAGTTTCTTTGTAGACGTTTTTGTGGCTGCAAGGTCTGGAATCCTTGCCGGATAAACCGGACGGATAGTTTGGTTCCGTTGTTGAGTTAGCCGATCGACGATAGTGTTTTGCTCAGGCAAGATCTGGAGAACGACGAGGTTGTTACCTCCAGTTGAGAGAAGTCGTACTTTCATACCGATTCTCGCTTTATCATATAAATCCAAAATCGTTAAGCGTTCTTGTTTTTATCCTTTTTCTCTTCTTTGTTTAATTGTTTTTAACGATCTGATTTTCTCTCTCTCTATTTCTTGATTTCACGGTGATTCGCTACAACTCCGATCTCCGATTTGATTCTCTGATTTTATTGAAAGTTACTCTGAATCTCTTTTTTATCCTTAATTTTCTGTTTGTTGTTGTTTTTTATATCCAATGGTGGTGAAGATGATGCAATCTGTGATGAAGATTATAATGTTTGAAGGATGCACACAAGGTGTTCGATAAATGCTTCTATAGTGCGAATGACATGTCTAGTATATGTATTGACGATGTATTGGTTGTGTAATACGTGTAATGAATTATTCTTCTTCTTTCTCAAAGTAGTATTGAATTTGCAAATGTGTAAGAGATATGTATTGTATATGTATCTCATATGTAACGGATCTGTAAAGTTTATGTAGTAACTCTGTAAACCAGTTCGGTTTTTGTATGTAAAGCATATGTAATGGCAGTGTAAATCATATGTAATCGATTTGTAAATCTATTTATTTTTTTCGAAATAGTTTTGAAATTTTGTTTTGTTTATACTATCCAAACAATTCGGAATTATTGACTATGTAATGATTATGTAATGGCTTTGTAAAATTGTCTATACTATCTAAATAATTCGGAATTATTGGCTATGTAATGAATATGTAATACATACGTAAATGAATGCGTGTAAAGCACATGTATAGACATGTTATTTTTGTAAATATGAAACTTAAGTGGATACTTAGTGTAAATATGAGACTGTTTTTGTTATTTATATAATAAGTTAAACTTAATTGTCATTCTTTTGAAATCCAAAGTTATTTTTTGTATATTTTTATAAGTCACCCTTCTTATAAAGCAAATTGGAGCATGTTTCTAATTAAATGAGAATTTTTTTTTTTTTTTGGCAAGTTTAGGAGGATGAGAGCAATTTTTGAAACTTGTGAAATGAGAACACCTATTAAAGACAAGTGTGGATGGGTCCGAATATACTGGTTCTTGAGGAAATGACCTATTTCTAAAAATCGATATCATTCTAACTCGTTTATGTTTGCCGCTTATATTATTTGTCTCTAACATTTTAATGGTTTTTGATATTTTAACTTAATATATGTTGTCCTATTTACAACACAACATGTTACACCATTGAAACATACAATTAGGAGAATAACATCTTTTCAAATGAAAAATTAAGTACAAAGTGATACGCAATGTCCCTGCTACAACGAATAAATTCATTAGATACTAAAAAGACGGATCGAAATGAGTGAAAATTCATAAGTTATGAACATCACGTTCACTAGATCCAAAATTTATGACAACGATTTCGTTATTTGATGTAAAGCTAGGATATTTGATACACATTTTACGACTTTGGCTTTCACTGCAAAATTCTTACGGGTATTCCAATACTACAAGATAAGTAGCCATGCTGCTGTCAAAGCAAATACCAAGACAATTCACCAAATGAATATATTATATTTAAAGACCTTTTTCAATTCCATTGCATAACTTAAATGCTATTAATTGAAATTGCCTTGATACATGTTACATTTTGCATACCAGGTATCCGATTAATCTAAGTGTTCGTATAACATCTTAAGGAGTCTTTGTGTACCGATAAGTCTTGAATGGCCAACGTAAAATACATTCATGCTCCAATTGATAGTATCGACTAAAGTTATGCATATTAGATAGTTTCTTACCAAAGGCAAAACTGAATAGTCCGTATAATAAATAGAATAAAATAATAGGCTAGACATAAATATGCAGAAATTAAGTATGGTGAAACACCAAAATTAAATTCAATGCATCATGTCCTATTTCCTTGTAAACAATATATTTTTATGAATAATAATGATGTACATTTCATTATTTAATCATGTAAAGTTTAATCTTATAATTATCTACTAAGTATATCTATTTGTGATTAAATCTTTGTCTAATAATTAAGACAAAGCCGTGAATTCTACATCTAAAGTGGGTCGGCGGAAAATTTTCTTTCAATATTTATTAAAAAAAATTAATTATATCTATTAGTTAACATATTTCTTAAGTCTATTTTTTTTAAAAAAATCCAATTATTAATGACATATATTCATGCATTGCATGAAGATTATAGTAGTAGTAGTAGTAATTAAATGAGTATTTGCATTGAAAATTTTGAAAAAATTGTATGTGAAAAATATATTAATATGAAATTTTCTTTAAAGATAAAAATAAAAAACTAAATACTCTAAAGAATTGAGTAAAATACATCAAACTGTTGTTCATATCATCAATTCTCTAACTCCAATGCTAACACAACTACAAATCTACCATTTGATTTAAGGGGTGTTTATCGTGTCTCGTGCTTTTAAATTTATGGCTTATAAGCTATTAATAAGCAAAGTTCAATCCAACAGTGTTTTTTTCATCACTTATTTTTAACTTACACGCCACATATAACTTAATAAGTCAGTAAGCACAAACTACCGAAACACCCCTTCAATTTCAATGCTCATCGGCTTACGTTTGTTTAATTAATTCACAAATCAGAATAAAAATTAAGGAATCATCGAAAAAAAACCATACAGTAGTCATGGGAAACACCGCTCCACCGCCGAGAAACCAGTAACCGCCGGCGAGGAGAAACCGCAGCATCGGCTACATCTCAGAAGATTCCGCCTCCGGAATGGCGTTTAAATCTAAGACTCCGGCCTCCGCCTCAACAGTCGGCTTCGCATCCAGAGCTCTGATCTCGATCTGCGGTTCCTCCGCCTTTTCTTCGTCATCGGAACCCTTGCCGACCTCCGCAATCATCTCCGCCTCCAGAGCAGCCCGCCATCCTTCGCCGCTTTCTCTCTCGAAGTACTTCACGGCCTCCTGCATCCGCCGGAGAATCGCAAAGAACTCCTCCACTTCCTCCTCCAGGGCGTCGTCGTTTCCTTCTAGCGATCTGATCTTCTTGCCCCTCCCTTCGCCGGGATCATTTTCCGGCCTCCTCTTCCTCTCTTTCCCCTTACTACTCCCACCGTCCATCTCGATGATCAGCTAATTAGTTT
>CAOJBJ010377560.1:0-13619 GCA_948291685.1 Euphorbia celastroides | reverse complement strand
TTTGGAAATGTTGAGTTTGGGATTTTGAAATGCTTTGATACTGTGATGGTATGGGACATCACAGTTGAAGATTTAATTATATTGAAATTTGATATCGGATTGTGGATTTCGGTCATTGGTGTTGAATTTTGAAATGAGGTGTGGGATTTGAAAGTAACATGATTTTTAAATTGAAAAATTTATTGGCTTTTAAAAGGGTACGTGTGGGAAGATAGGTGCGTGTATCGTGAATTCGATCTCGTGTGTATCGTGTGGCGCCCCCTCGGTTTGTCAATCGGGGCGAGGGTGTCACACAGTAACTCCCATCGCTGCCAATGTATGTCTCTTTTATCGCAATTGTTAGAAGCCCACCAAAAAGAATTAAGAAGCTTATGAATCGCATCACACAAAGCCTCCGGGATTCGAAAAAGAGACATAACATAAGCCGGTATAGATTAGAGAACTGATTTAATGAGAGTCTCCTTCCCTCCCCTACCAAGACACTTATTTTTCCAAGAAGAAATCCGCTTCCAAATTTGATCATGGAGAAAACTAAAACCGGCAATTTTTCTTCTCCCTATCGACACTGGCATTCCCAGATATGTAGTCATAGAAGAGGACAAAGAGACCCCATATAATTTGAAATTACTTGACAATACACACTATCCAGGTTAGCACTGAAGGAGATAGAAGATTTATGAAAGTTCACCATTTGTCCTGAGGCCCTTTCGTAATTAGCTAAACACTGTTTGACAATTGCACATTCACACAACCGAGCACGAATAAACAAATAGCAATCTTCAGCAAATAAAAAGTGAGACTGAAGGAGCACAACTGGTAACCCGATAACCCTGAATAAGACCACTATTTTCCAAATGAGAAAGCTCAGCAGATAAACCTTGTGCACATAAAATGAATAAATATGGAGATAGTGGATCTCCTTGTCTAAGGCCCTTTCCGGGATAATGTCACCAAAAGTCTTTCCACTAGAACAAAAAGAGTACGGAACTGACATGACACACATATGCATCCATTTTATCCAATAATCTGAAAAACCCATTTGACAGAGAAAAACTTGTAAGTAAGGCCATTTAATTCGATCATAGGCTTTAGCCATATCTAACTTCAAAGCAACTATTCCATCTATACCCTTCTTCTTCCTAATCAAAGCATGACCCACCTCATAAGAAATTAGCACATTATTGGTTATTAATCGACCAGGAATAAAAGAGCTTTGGTTCTCAGACACCACACCATCAAGAACACCTTTCAGCCTATTAGCCAACACTTTAGATATAATATGATATAGCACATTACAGAGGGCTCTCGATATATAATCAGAAATTTTCAGAGCGCTGCTAAGTTTTAGGATAAGTATAATATTCATCAAATGTAAATCATCAGGAAACACACGGGAATTCAAAGCATTTAACACACAAGATACACATCATTCCCAACAATATCCCAATAAGTTTGATAGAAACCTGGATTGAAGCCATCTGGTCCCGAGGATTTATCAAGGTGCATAGAAAAAAAGCCGCTTTGACCTCTTCTTTAGTAACAAGGCGACACAAATCATCATTCTGAACTGCAGATATACTTTCTTCAATAGAAGCCACAATGCCGAGCTCCAACTGATCTGCTTATGAAAAAAGCGATTGATAATACTGCTCAATATGCTCCTCAAGCCCAGTCCCCCATTCTAAACGATTACCCGCAACATCTTCCAAAAAATCAATACGGTTTTTCCTACACCTAGAAGAGGCGAAGTTATGAAAATAACAGGTATTACCATCTCCTTGCAGCAACCATCTAACTTTGACCATTGCCTCCAAAAAATCTCTTGCTCACGGTATTTAATGGTGAGAAGCTTCTTTGCGGCAACATAATCTTCAAAAGATTGAAGACTGAAACAACGACGATAATTAGACAGCTTCTTTCTACAATCATCAATCTATGCTTGAAAGGTGTCCGAGTACTTCTTATTCCAATGTTGGATCACAGGTGCCAAATTCATCAACTTCTGAACTATAGTTGCACCATTAGAGTTAGACCAAGAATCCCTCACCACATCACGACAAGCATGCTTGTCTCTCCACACATTATTGAAGTAAAACATGCTACAAAACGGTTCCCTATTATTGTTTAGAAACAACAATATCGCATTATGGTCGCTTGACACCATAATCTCATGTCTGACAACATACTAAGAGCAATAGTTGAACCAAGCTTCATTAGAAACACCCCTATAAAGTCTCTAATGCAAAACCACCCTTCCACCTTGTTTCCTCTCCCATGTAAACAGGCAGCCCCGAAAACCCATATCCGACAAAGCACAATCCATGAGAGCTGGCCGAAAATTTTCCATACAAACAGCCGGTTGTGCTTCCCCTCCATCCTTCTCACTACTATGGAGAATGTCATTGAAATCTCCCATTACCACCCACGACATATTACCTTTCAAAGCAAGCTCACGCAGCAGGTCCCAGGTTTGATGATGAAGATGACAAACAGGATTGCCATATAGACCAGTGAACCTCTAGGCGATACATCCCAAACACAACTCCACATCCACATGAGAAATATTGTAGCTTCTCAAAGTGACACGGATAGAAGAATCCCACAAAAGTGCAAGACCGCCACCCGAGCCAACACCACGAACCACAAAGGATCTAGAAAAACCCATTTGAGTGCCCAACACTTCAACGCGCCTACGCGACACCCGAACTTCAGATAAAAAAAATAACTTTTGGACGGACTCGGGCCACTACCTTCTTCAGCTCCTGAATTGTTGCAGACGGGCCCAGACTACAACAATTCTAGGTAAGTAAACTCATGGCTCTCGGCGGGTCTGTTCGAGAACATAAACCGCCTCCAATGCTAAAAAAATGCCTACTTAAAATCACACTTTCTTTAGAAATTACAGTAGGCTCACCATCACCATCTGCCTTACGCTTTCGCTTTAGCTCCACAACTCCCTCCTCCAACTCCGTATTATTACTCAACAATGCTATATTAGCTTAAACAATCCCACCCTATGAGTTCATAATAGATGGGCCACTAATTTCAACATTGGTCCCTTGATTTCCCCCTTCTCTCGAACTCTTGGGATCCATACCAACCAAACTTGTAGCAGTCACTGGAGATGACCATTTTTCCTCTCGAGCATTCCCACCTTTCCTAGTAACCCGCAAGCTTTGATCATACTTGAGGCCCCTCTTATCTTCTGCAGCCTCAAATTTAAGCGAGCAAAATTAAGCCAATAATACCACAAAAGAAACAAAAGTTAGGAAGCCTTTCATATTGAAACTTGATTATATTCCACCCTCCTCCTGGCCTTTTGATTCTCATCTTCGATTTCAAGGGTTGTCTAATATCAATCCTAACTTTCATACGCATAAATTCCCTCCAAACTCCCTTAAAAGAATTAGGGTCTATTTCAACAAAAGTGTCGATGTAATTGCCGATGTTAACCGCCATCTTCTCAATCCAAAAACATCCAACTAAATCATAAATATGCACCCAAAAATTGGCCCAATACATTGGGACCTTGTGTGGCAATACACTGAAATCAAATCTTTCCACTACAATGAGCCTTTGTTCATACGACCAAGGCCTCTCATTTAGAACTCTATTTGCTTCAAGCTCATGCTTAAACTTCAAGCAATACAAATACGGTTCAATGCATTGTGCCTCCATACCCATAACTGGATTCCACACCCCTTCCATCACCGGCAAAAACGAAGCCATTTTAACCGGTCTGTTAGTAATCAATTTAATCAATAACAAAAAACCATCTATCTCCTTCGGTACAAAAACATCATCATCATCACAAACAAATCCTTCTTCCTCACCCCATTCATCATCATCCAATGACACCTTGGCACATAAGTCAGCAATTTCTGAAGCCATGAAAGAAAAGAAAACTAAAGGTTGATGTAATCAATATAGCGAACCAAACAGAAGAAGAGAAAAACCAATCAAGCAAGCCCTACGGCAAAAACCAAGGGAAGGAAAAAACCCTAACAGAGAAAACCCTAGGGAAGGAATATTAAGTTTCTTTTTTGTTTAACAAAAACGGTGAATTTCGTATCCATTCATGCCATTCTCATCTCTAACATTATAAAATAATTTTCAAATTGACATTATAAATTAAAATTATCAAGAAAATAGAAACTATTGTCTTTTATTTTTCGTATGGTCTGACTGAAATTGTTTTTCTAGTTAATGGCTAAAAGGTTATCACAAACTTTCATGAAACAACAGATTTTGACCTTAATAACCCATTTTGTTCATTTATATTTATTAATTAGGAAATATTTAATACTGTTCACTGAAAATCAAAATTTGTTGCTTTTAGACTAATTAGTGCAGTACCCCGTGTGCTGCACGGATAAAGTCATTTGCAATCATATCAAACTATTTTAAAAAATAGATATAGGAGATATATGTGTTAATAGATAAATTTAATATATAACTATAAAATTTAAATTCAGATAATTAAATTTTTTTATCATCCATAATGAATTAAAATTGAGCCATACACCCGTATATTATGAGTAGTAAAATTTAAAAATTAATCATATAAATATGATATATAAATATGACAAAATCCAATATTAAACTTGAAACCTTAGTAATATTTAATTTGGATTCAATATATGACAAAATTGTGGAATAAAGTGAAGACTATATCATTTCGCAAATAGTCAATCAATGATGGATCTACCGTTGCCATTAGTTTTCTTACCTTGTTACCAATTCATTAGTTTTCCTACTTTGTTACCGCTCGTTCAGTAAATAACATTAAATCGAAGATTGGAACAAAAAATGTGCTATTATGTAAAAACAAAAAAATACACCGTAAATAAATTGAAAATCAAAGTAGTGGTTCTTGGTTTGACAAACTATATGAAGTTAAAAATCTTCCAAAACTACAACTGAGAAAATAAAATAAACAATTTTAATTTCCAACTCAACATAATAGGCACTTTTAATTTTCTATATGGATAAAAATACAAAATTAACAACGAACATAACAATTTTAACATATCATAATTTTCAATTGAAATTACTGTATGTATTTTGGCTACAAAATTATACAAACCGAACAAAACTGCCTAATTAACAATTTCCTTCTTCTAATGGGAATATTCCTCTCTCGAATTCTACAAAACATGCAACACTTTTACTCTTTACCTGAATCAATAAGTTAAAATTAGGATAACAACATCGGGATAACCTCTCTCTAGAGTCACAAGATGAAGACATGGAAAATGATGAGAATATGCTCTTGGATGATAGGGGGATAGAGCTGGAGGGAGAGGTTGGAATCGAGAGAGAGATGAAGGAGGCGGGTGTAGATGGGGGCATGGAAAAAGAGAGGGAAACTAAGAGAATACCTCTTGTTGAGGTTTGCACTAATACCTTTGGTCTCTGCCCGAGAAACACTCAATTGCGAAACTACCAAAGAGAAGTGTTAGTGATATGGTTTATCTATCTGCCATTGACAAGGAGTTAGGAACAGGGAAGCGGGGTAAAGGTGACTCGGGGGTGGTGCTACCTTCAAGGAACTCAATAAATAAAATTGGAGCTCCAAGGAGGAAGCACAAGCCAGGCACAAACTCAACTCCGATGGAATTTAACGCTTTGAAAATCCCCTTGTGTAGGGAGGGAATGGAGATATCCGGCCTAGTCAGAGCCTTGAGACTGGGATAGGAAACCTGAGTAGTGGTTAATCAACCTGGATAGGGTGTTTAGATTTTCATTTCCTTATGTCTTTTATGGATTTTTCGATTATGATTTGGAATGTTCAGGGTGTGTACAGTTCTATGGTTCATCTTAAATAGGTTGTGAATCAATTTCAGCCACTCATGGTTGTAATTATGGAGCCTAGAGTCAACGGGAATAATGCAAAAAAAATTGTTAGTAGGTTGGGGTTTGAAAACTCATATAGAGTGGAGGCTATGGGCTTCTTTGGTGGGATATGGGTTCTCTGGAGAGAGGTGGTTTCAGTTACCATTGTGGAGAACCATCATCAACTCGTTCTTATGCATGTTGGTGTGGGAAATTCTGATGTTGGCTATATCACAATAGCGTATGGTTGCCTAAACCCTATAAGTCACAGAGATCTTTGGAATGTGTTGTCAAGCATCCAAGTTTCAGCTAAAGACAAATGGTTGGTAGCGGATGACTTCAATGCTATGCTTTCCGACTCTGAACATAGGGGTGGCAGGTCTCTGCGGTCCTGGGTCTGTGGTGCTTTCACGTCTTGCATTAAGGAGTGTGGTCTTGTGGATTTGGGGTTTGTTGGCACGAAGTTCACCTGGAAAAGGGGGCTTTTATCTGAGAGATTAGACAGGACTTTTGGAAATTTGCGATGGTTGGAGGAGCTACCTAATACCATGGTACATCATTTGCCATGAATAGGATCCGATTATTGTCCCTTGCTAATTAAAACAGGGGTGGATGGTATTTCACCGATGGCACCGAAGCCTTTTCATTTTTTTCAGTGCTGGATGCATCATAGAGGCTTGGGTGAGGTTGTATCTCCGGCTATTCCTTAAGAGGCCTCTATGCAGGAAGCTCTGGAGGGTACGACAGAGTAGGGATGGTAATGGGTACCCATTAAACGGGTACCCGTGAGTGTCCGACCCGATAAAAACCCTATAGGATAGTCCTATTAGGGTTTGGGTTTTTATATCAATACCCGTGATGGGTTTGGGTTGGGTTTGGAATTGACCCCTTGGGTACCCGATACCCGAACCCGTATATATATATATATATATATATATATATATATATATATATATATATGAATAATTAACCCTATTGCTAATAAAAACAGGGGTGGATGGTATTTCGCGGATGCATCATAGGGGCTTGGGTGAGGTTGTATCTCCGGCTATTCCTTAAGGGGACTCTGTGCAGGAAGCTATGAAGGGTACGACAGAGTAGGGATGGTAATGGGTACCCGTTAAACGGGTACCTGCGGGTGTCCGACCCGGTAAAAACCCTATAGGTAGTCCTATTGAGGTTTGGGTTTTTATATCAATACTTGTGATGGGTGTGGGTTGGGTTTGGAATTGACCCCTCAGGTACCCGATACCCGAACCCGTATATATATATGAAAAATTAACCCTAAACCTAACAACATAACCGACATAATTTTATTATGGATATGATGTGATATTATGTATTAGTGGATGATATATATATGTATTAATGTTTATTTAATTAATTATATTAGTTATATTTATAAGTTTAATTAATTAATTTGCTTAAACGGGTATAAGCGGGTACCCGCGGTTATTCCTATTAGGGCTTAGGACAGGTTTGGGATTTATATAGAATATTTTAAACGGGTTTGGGTATTACAATTATAAATGGGTATGGGACGGGTAGGGGTATTTTTACGGGTACCCGACCCGTTGTCATCCCTATGGCAGAGGCTATTAAGCAATGGAATAGAGAGGTGTTTGAGAATTTTTTCTACAAGAAGCAGAAACTCTGGAACAGAATTTCGGGGGTACAAAGAAAATTGGAGGATACCCGACTGATTTCTGGGTGAGCCTTAAAAAGCAGCTGATCTCTGAGTACGAGGAAGTTCTTTGGCAGGGGGACTCTTTTTGGAAACAGAAGTCAAGGTAAGACTGGCTCCACTAGGCTATCAGGAATACCAAGTATTTCCATCAGTCCGTAGTTTCGAGGAGATGCAGGAACAACATTAAGGGCCTAGAATTGGAAGATGGGTGGTGTTATGACAACCACAAGCTTAGGGAGATGGCAGTGAGGTTTTATTCTGAGCTCTATTCTGATTATTGGACTGGGAACAACCATGTTGGTAACTCGGCTTACCCTATCAGAGAATCATTTCCCCTGCTTTCGGAGGAGTCTCAGGTGTTTCTAGGAGCTACGGTGTCAGATGATGAGATAAGGGAGGCTCTTTTCATATGGTTCCTTGGAAAGCTCTAGGCATCGACGGGTTTCAGGCGGGGTTCTTCCAACATTTTTGGGGGAAAATTGGAGCTAAGATGTGTAATTTTGTGAAGGAGATTTTTTCGGGTGAGGAGTTTCCGAATGGTGTGAACACACCTTACTGGTCATGATCCCGAAGAAGCATAACCCCAAGGTTTTCTTTGATTTTTGCCCTACTAGTCTTTGTTCGGTGGCTTATAAAATTGTAACTAAGGTGATTGCGAATCGGCTGAAAAATGTTATGTAAATTCTAGTTGGAGAATATTAGTCTAGTTTTGTGAAGGGGCGCCATATTACGAATAATATCATCATCGCACAAGAGGTGATGCATTTTATGTGGGGGAAGAAGGGTCGGAAAGGTTGGATGAACCTCAAAACTGATCTCGAAAAAGCCTATGATAGGCTTAGATGGGACTTTATTGAGGAGACTATTGTAGAGATTAGGCTTCCTAAAAAGCTGATTACTATTATTATGATTGTATTTCCTCATGTTCTATGCAGGTTCCCTGGAATGGGGAACTTACAGAGGAATTCAAGCCGACTCGGGGAGTTCGACAGGGGGATCCCATGTCCCCTTTCATTTTTGTGCTCTGCATGGAACGTTTGGTCCATGGTATTCTAAAAAGAAGAGAAGAAGAGACTTGGAAACCGATTGCCCTTGGTCAGGGGGTCCTCCTCTGTCCCACTTACTCTTCGCTGATGATCTATTGTTGTTTGCTAAGGCTTCAAGTAACTAGATGAGGGTTATCCAGGGCATTCTCCATACCTTCTGCGAGGCTTCTAGGGCCAAGGTTAGTGCTTCCAAGTCCATCATTGGTTTCTCTAAGAATGTCCACTCCAGTACTAGGAATGATTTGGCTAACATGGCCAGGTTTTCTATTTCTCACTCTTTGGGGAGGTATTTGGGGGTTAATGTTGAATCGGGAGGTAGACAGGGGAACAAATTTTTGGGCTTAGTTGATAAGGTGAGGGAACGACTTAATTCTTATGCCTCTCGTTACCTCACATTGGCTGGGAGACTTACTCTTATCAAGTCCGTCTTATGCTCCATCCCCTATTATCATATGCAAGCCAATAGGCTGTTAGAATCTATCTGCACGAAACTTGAGAGTATTATGAGGAGGTTTTTTTGGGGAGGCTCGGGTGACAAAAGAGGAGTCCACTCAGTGAATTGGGATGAAGTTTGTAAACCTTTGTATGCTGGCGGTTTGGGCATTCGTAAGCCTCATATAATGAATTCGACTTTCCTTATGAAGTTGGGTTTTAGTTTCATTGCCAACCCCAATGCTTTTTGAGTCCGGATCCTTCGGGCTAAATATAATTGTCTCAATTTTCCCGCTTATGCTATTCCTGTTGGCCGACAGGTGTCCAAACTGTGGAGGGCTATGGTGAGAGTCAAACAAGATGTGATGTTGGGTGTTAAATGGAGTATGGTGGATAGTAATAAGGTCCGCTTCTGGACGGATAGCTAGGTTGGAGATCTGGGGCCATTGTGATTTCTGTCTTATGTCCCTTTGGCTGATGAGGAATTACAAATGAAGGTTTGTGACTTTGTTGATGAGGAAGGGAACTAGAAATGGACCTTGTTTTCAGATAAGCTTCCTACTTCGTGCCTGATGCTTATTGCGGCCATCAGTTCAAACATAAGGGGACATGGCGGTGATGTCTGTTTTTGGTCGGGCACCTTTTTTGGCCGATTCTCGGTTTCATCTGCTTACGAACTGGTGGCTGAGGTTGCTCTTGAGGATCCTATGTTGGAGTGGTGCGATGCTTAGAGGTGGAACGACCCGGAGCACATTAAGCCTTTTATTTGACATAATGGTACATGAACTTTAAAACTTGACATAATGGTATATAAACTTTATGATTTTTAGGCAAAATGCATTTGGAATCCTCTAAAGTTGACTTAAAACGCCCTTCAGCTCCTTATAGTTGTAAATGTCTCACTTAACCCCTGAACTAGGCAAACGTGAACCTTTCAGCCCCGTCATTGTCACGTGTCAAATTCTAGTTAATTTGATTTTTTAAAAAATTAATTTTGACCATAAATTTTTACCTTTGACTCTCTCCATAGCAAGCAGGTAACCTTCGCCCCCTTGTTGATATGTTTCAAATTGTTACGCTAATGTTAAAATTAACAATTCCCTTTCCTTTTCTTCAATGCTCCCTTTCTTTCTCTTTCGTAGTTTGTTTTCTTTCATTTCGTCACTTCCAATAATGTACATATTCCACGATTTCATTTCATCTCTTTTACCTTTATTTCTTATTTTTCTCTGAAACTCTGTTATTATTTTATTATTGATGAGAACATTTACTTTTTCTATTGTATGGTTTTAGTTAATTTTATTTTACATATAATTAAAACAAGATAAGTTCAATAATTGAATCACCGTTGTCATAAAAGTTCTCATAATTTCCTCCCATGTTAATTTAAAATCATCGCCTTCCCCGACCCAAAATGTGAAAATATCAATTGGTTTTACTAAAAATGTTTACTAAGTTGACATAAGCTCAAGCATAACCTAAAACCACATGTACTAATTAATTGACGAAGTGAAGATAATCTAACCTGAAAAATTAAATGACTAACAATAAAGCTAGAATTTTCCTGTGGGTCTAATTTATTGATAGCTTCAAAATAAAAATTTTGGGAAAAAGATAAAATCAATGGAAAGATGCATGGAGGGTTAATCATACAGAATTCGAGTTATTTGCATATATTTAATTTGAATTCTTCCCAATTATGCATTGGGTTACATTTGCTTTGGCTACTGTTTTATTTTGAAATTTTACAACTTATTTATGAATTTTGAAGTTTTTGTCAATTTCCAATGAAATAATAAGCTTTTAGTTATATGTGGAGTAATTTTATTTACCATATAAAAGAAGAAAAATAATTTTTTTATCAGTAAAGTAAAAGAAAAATAAAAGGATTTTGAAAAAGTAAGAAACAAAGAAAAAAAAATGAAATGAAACAGAGAAGGGATAATAACTCAAGAGTAAGAATTAGTTGGGCTTGTTAAACGAGAACTTGTTAGACGTAAAAATGGGAAAAATGAATTAGGAATTTTGCTACCTACTATAAGTAGGGCTATAAAAGAGCCGGACCGAGTCGAGTTACGACATGTTTATGTTCAGTTCATTTAAATTTTAATCGAACACGAGTCGAGCTGAACTTAAAACAAGCTGAAAATCATGTTTGAGTTTGGTTCGTCTAAAAGCTCATTTGTTCATGAGCTATTGACGAACAAACAATCATTTCATTCATGATATTAATAACACCATCAAAATATATCATAAATAATATTCTTCATCAAATATAAAGAGTGAAAAGTTTTCAATTCAACAAACATTTACAAAATAAACAAACTTAAATATTATATTACAACGAAACATTGAAATATTTTCGAAAGCAATTGGTCTTTATAAACACAACTTGGCAACATTGATTCCCGAATATTCACAAGAAAGAGTACAATATAACTATATATATAGACACACAAGGATTCATTTGCATTTTAAGGCAATGAATCCAAAATAGTTGTTTCCTTCAAGTAAAACTAGTGTAGTTCCTTTTTCCCGCCTGAACTTTTTTTCTTGGAAGGGCACATTGCTCTCTATGGGTTTTTTCAAAAGAAAAAAACTAGTATGGTTCTTGTGCGATTATGAATAAGTTATTTGTATCTAAATCTAAATGTTAAAAGTTAAACGAAGTAAATATGTAAAGTGATGAATATGTTGAAAAATATTTAATAAATATATTCAACAATGAAAAAATTAAAAAGAACAAACTAAATCTACCACACTTTGTTAGGAAATCCAACAAATATGGTGTTGTGGGTTCAAACCCCATAATTAACAATTTAGACAAAATGCCTCCATAATACTAAAAAAAATCTTCAATCTCGGTTCTCTTCGTGCCAATGGGAAAATCCAACTTAGTTGAAAATGTCCGTTGTATATAGTATTTCGCCAACAAACAAGTATAACCATAATCATTAGAAATAATATATAAGAGCTATAGAACAATATAAATAGGTTAAAAGAAACAAAAATACCAATAAGTTGAATGGTGTTAGACACTATCCTGAAGGTATACTTGATAATTTCTCTCAGGATCTTAAAGAGATACTGGGCCACATAAACAAAAATGTAATATATATCTAAAAAATAACATGTACTAGATCTCGTAATATATTATTTAGAAAGGATATAAACAAAAAACCATCAAAAATATTGCAACGCATATATTATATATAAGCACCAAAAATAACTTGCTCATAAACTTAAATGCTCAGTATCAAAAGAATTATTAAATTATGATATTTTTTGAAAAACTCTTGGAGAAACGATGAGTTCTCCTAGCAGAAAAAAAGAAAGGGGTGAAAATTTATGAACGTATTAAATTATGATATTGATTTAAAATCGAAAACATCAAATCTAATATATAAATAGTAAAAAGCCATAAAAATAAACCATAAACAGCTAATGAATTTGAAGGATATTGTTGCCAATTTACAAACCTTTAGATGCATAATTGATTTTAAAAACTAACACTATGAATCAAGAAAACTTCTTAAGTTATATATCACATATATATTTCAATTAACGTAGTAAAATTCAATATAATAATAAATAGTAATTATATTTAAAACATTAAATACTCTCCAAAATAAAATATATTTTTAAAATAAATATAATTATCACGAAATTATAGTTCTAGTTCTACAACAGTAAAATAAATTTTTTTAAAAAATAAATTCAAATTTTCAACAAAGTATGCATATAAATAGTTATAAAATCCCTATTTACTTAGTTAAATAACTAAAAACTTTTCATTATTAACAATAAATACATATTTAAAAAAAAAAACAAAAAAGTCATTTAAGACTCTTTTTCTTTTATATATATAGATATAGATTTGACAAAATTCTTCAAGAAAAAATATACAATTGATAACATTATCAAGAAATCTGATCAAAAGACCAATGTTGGTCATCTTACAGCCAGAATACCAGAACCGCATCAATCATCCAAGTGAAAGGGTACGACCTGGGAGAGCGGTTCTGCGGGTTAAAGAGAGCATTATAACCGGCTCAATGGGATCGCCAAATAATGACGGTTGAGTCGGATCTGCGAATCCTTATCTACCAAGGAAAATATCCCGAATTCTTGGGGATTCGGATCTTAGCATCAATTAGGAAGAATCCTAATTAAGAAATAAGTCTAAAGAGGAAAGGGAATGAATCCTAATCAGGATCGGATTCTCCAACATGTTGAGCAAGGCATGTTAGCTATAAATACCCCAAAGCCCTAAGTCCAAAGATACGTGATTCGAATAACCCTGGCCGTTACTCTGTTAAAATACTTTCTCAAAACCCTTATTGACTTAGGCATCGGAGAGTCCCCTAAAGGGTACCCCCGGTCCTAATCTTTGTGGATTTCAGGTAGAGACAACGCCCACGGAAGTACTAGAAGAGAAACTAGGAGCTAACTTAAGGTGACTAGTTATTAATTGGTGCGGTGAGCGCGGAACTGAATTTCTGACATAAGTTAGATTTTTTGTTTCACTGATTTGATTACAAGTAACGAATTCCAATTTTTGCAATTTTCTGCGATCTTGAAGATGACGGAGTTTGATGGCTCACTTCTTGACGATGTTA
>CAOJBJ010377397.1:0-10654 GCA_948291685.1 Euphorbia celastroides | reverse complement strand
AACAAGTGCGTTCGAGACAGTTAAATAAGAAATCAAGCCAGTAACTATTGCTCGGCAATGGAACTGAGCTCCTTCTTCTAGGCTGGCTAGATTCGCACATGAACTAATGACACTACCAAGAGTAAAATCATCGGGCTCTATGTCATTTCTCTGCATATCACAGAATATTCTAACTGCTTCTTCACTCAAACCATTTTGCCCATAACCGACTAACATTGCAGTCCATGATACAACATTCCTATGTGTCATTTTCTTGAAAACTGCCTCTGCATACTGTACATTTTTGCACTTACAGTACATATCGACAAGTGCACTGCCAACAAATACATTGCCGCTGTAATTGCTCCTTATTATGAATGCATGAATTTGTTTTCCCTCATTCATAGCAGCCTGGTTTGCACAAGCGGTCAACACACTGCCAAAAGTATACTGATCCATAGATAGTCCTTCTAGTCTCATTTGTCTATACAAATCAATAGCTTCTCTCTCTAGTCCATTTTGAATTAGCCCTGTAATCATCGTTGTCCATGAAATCGAATCTTTTTCATCCATACCACGAAACAGAATTTTTGAATCCTCCACCATTCCACCTCGCAAGAATCCTGTAATCATTGTGTTATGCATCACAATATTCCTCTCTGGCATCTCATCAAACACCTGTTTTGCATCATAAACAAAACCCAACTTAGCATACATATCCACCAAAGGACTACCCACAAAAACATAAGCGCTAAATCCCAATTTCACTATCTGGCAATGAACCTGCCTGCCCAAATCAACCGAAACTCGACCCAGTGCCAAGCCAAGCATTGTTGAAAACGTAATCCTATTCAAATTGGCAACTCCCTCTCTCAACATGGACTTATAAGACCTAACAGCCTCAATATAGGAACCGTTAGAGGCATAGCCAGAAATGAGAGAGTTCCAAGAGACCCCATCTCGATTGGGCATGCTGTTGAAGGTCTCTTGCATTTTTGAGAGCTGACCCGCCTTTGAATAAGCAGTAAGGAGAGAGTTCCATGAAAAAATATTCGGGTGAAGCATTTCGTCGAACAGGTGGCGTGCATATTTCAAGTTGCCCAATTTTGCATAGGTGTTGATGAGGTTGTTGTATAAGAAAGGCTCTGGATGAAGAAGGATCTTGATAATAAGACAATGGAGCTTCTTGACCTGCTTGTGGTTGCGGGTTTCGCAGCAAAGTTTTAGAATGGAGCGATAGTGATTGGTGGAGGTGGAGGTGGACATCATGGTTGTTTAGTAATTTTGGCGGGAAATCCGTAATGCGGAAACGAAGGCCCAATTCAGAAGTGGATTTTCGAGCATTTCGCGCCGATAAGAAGTGTATCCGCTGTCATGTTGTTGCATGAGGTAACAAGGACTTGAGATGTTTGACCTTCACCAAACACAGGTTTCATGGAGTCGTCAAGCCGATTGATATAATCACTTCATTCACAAAATTCATCTTCATTCGTCTTACTTTGTGCTCTCTTAAACATTATAATTATACACAAACCCAAATCAACGTATCTTTTTTGTTTCCGTTTCACGACCTAAAGTTGCATCATTTGTGGCGCTTTCGTGCAATAGTCGTTTTGAAATTCAATTACAATGTTATAAGGTGGATCCATTCAATTGTCGTTTATCTTTCTTCTGTAGGGAAGAGTACACGTATGTTGTTTTCTCATTTCTCATCATCTAATGCATCCCCTGAGTTGTTTCAAATTGCTTCTCACTTCTAAAAATGTACCTATTAACTCTCCTTCAACTTATAAAAATGCATCACTTTGTTCCCGAAACGCTACGTGTCAAATTCTAATTGACTTGATTTTTCAAAAATTTCATTTTTTTCCATCCAACCATAAGTTGACATGTGAAATTCCTAGGTTTAAAGGCACTTTTTAGACAAATTAAAGGGGGTGAGAGGCTCTTATGAACAAGTTCAGGGAGACGAGAGAAACTTTTGAAAGTTCAGGGAATGATGAGCTATTCGAGACAACTTCAGAGAGATCTTGATGCATTAAGCCCATTTTTCATTTTATTGTATTTTGGCGGAATAGCATGTATCTAATTTTTTTATCACCTTCTACTAACATGTATAACTCAATTTTAATATTTAATTGAGTTAAACTTTAGTACTTTCAGATAAGATATTTGATTATCTTTCATCATAGACACTCTATATCTATTTCCATTGAGTGAGAGAGTTTTAGATTTGCAGTACTGGTTGATATAAGTGCATGAGTGATTTATGATTGTGAAATTCATTAATTGAAGGTCAAGAAAATATATGTTGTAAAATTTATGTTTTTGTTTCCATAATAAGCCTAGTTTGTTTGTATTTTATCGTATTATGTCCACTAATTTAACTTTTGTGAGTTGTTTTTTTTACTGATTGATGGTCACTTTCATTAAATAGAGAAAAAACTCCAACCAAGGTGGAAGAACAAAGAGTTACATCCCCTTACCTGTCGAATAACCAGCTACTCTACCTAGCAAATACGCAGCATGGTTCACAGACCTTTTAGCATAAACTAAACGAAAGAAAGAAAGAGACTGGATAATGTTTTTATAATCCACAAATAGAAGACCTATAAGCGAATCATATCACACATCATTATTTAAAGTAGTAACAATGTTCGGAGCATCAAGTTCCACAATAACTCGATCGATCTGCTTCTCCTTTAGCCAACTCAATGCCTCCCTGCAACTCAGAGCTTCCCGGGCAAAAGGGTCACCACCACCACTAAGAAGAGAAGACCTCTCGGCTAAAATTGATCCCGTATGATCCCGAAGAATGCGGTCATGGCCAATACGACGACCTCCCTCCAAAAGCGCAGCATCAACATTACATTTGACCCAATTTAACAGAGGAGGACGCCAAGTATCCTAACTATGAGGAGCCGTAACTATAACCAGCTTTACATTTGCAGATTTCCAGTCTTCTAAAAAGCCTAAACCATGGCGTAACACATGAGAAGCTACCCGAAGCTTACGATTCCACACGAAGTGATTACGTCTCGACTAAATAGCCCACAAAACACAAACTGCTCTTGCTATTAAAGATGGATGCAGGCCGCATAACCAATCCCACCAAGCATCAAACGTACCTATTGTAATCAGCCATCCTTCACCGAAAATCTCCTCCCAAACAGTACGGCTCAAATCACAACCCAAAAGCGCATGGAAATCGTCCTCAACAGAATCACTGCAAAGAGGGCAAAGGATATCAACGTCCTCATGGCACTACCTTAGACGAACAAGCGTTGGTAAGGATTTAGTGGCTACTTTTCAGAGGAAAAAATGGATTTTCGAGGGGACTACGATATCCCAAAGGTGTTGCCACTGCGGGTTTGTGAAATTAGAGGGAAGACCACTTACCGGAGCTTGTTGAACTAACATATAATAACAGGACTTTACAGTAAAGCACCCATTCTGCTCTAAGTGCCAGTAGATCGAATCCGTATGGGACTTCCAAGGGAGGTTAACTCTGCGAATATTCTGCTGATCCTCATCCTTAAATAGGCAAGATAGTAAATTATCATCCCATAACTGCGTATTTACAGTATGGCTACATTTATACTTTCCAATCCCGGGGTCACTGTGGAGCGGATGCAACTTCCCAAAGGCAACCATCTATCTCGCCAAACACTAATGGACTGACCATTACCAACTCTCCAGGCAAGGCCACTGTTAACTGGTTGTTTAGCCGAGAATAGGCTACGCCACATAAAACTTGAATTCGCCTTTAAAGGAGCTTCAAAAAACGAACCCCAGGGAAAATAGTGATGCTTAAGAGCCGACCAACAAAAGTCTCGAGATTAGCTAGTATACGCCAGAGTTGCTTGGCGATGAGAGCAATATTAAATTCTCTAAGATTTTTGAAATTCAACCCACCTTTCTCTTTAGATTGAGAAAGTCGCTCTCATATCATCCAATGGATCCAAGTTCCCCACCAGAAATTAGAAAAGTTTTTCTCAAGGACCGCTATAGTATATGAGGGTAAGAGGAACACTTGCATGGCATATGTTGGGAGGGCTTGTGCTACTAACTTTAGGAGAACTTCTTTACCACCCTGAGAAAGCTTTTTAATCCTCCAACTTTGAATTTTTATGCAGGCCTTTTCCACGATAAAATGGTATGTATTCTTCTTAGATCTACCAATTTGAGATGGTAGTCCCAGGTACAAGCCATGACCCTCTACAATATTCACACCCAGGCAACTCGTAATTTCCTGCTTAACATCAACACTAATATTAGGACTGAAAACGAGAGACGATTTATCAAAATTAATTTTCTGCCCGGAAGCAATATCATACAAGCAGAATAAATTTTTCAAGATAATAGCCTCCTCAACCGATGCCTTAAAGAAGAAAAGACTATCATCGGCAAAGAACAAGTGAGAAACAACTGGAGCTCTAGGTGAAATTCTACATCCGTGAAGGGAATTAGAAGTAATGCGGTCTTGAATTAACAGTGACAAACCCTCAACACAAATAATAAATAAGTACGGAGAAATAGGATCTCCTTGTCTAAGACCTCTCTGAGGAGAAAACTTCTGAAAATTCCCTCTCTATGCGAGATGGTATATGTAACAGTGGAGACCGAGGCCATAATCAAACTGTTTGAATTGTAATGTCAAGTCCACAAAACATGTTGAATAGTTTTTAACTAATGCAACTAATTCTTTGATAAATACAAGAATTTAACTTTATGTTTGTGCACCTTCAATTAGTTTTCTAATTGCATCTAATTTGATTTAACATGCTATATATTTCAGTAAAAAAGATCGAATCAAGCTTTCAAGCTAAAAATTTTGTCCACGGACCGTTGTAGTCTTGTAGAACAACTACTTTATTTGCATAGCACAACGACGAATGTTTTGATCCAGTAATTAAACATCAACTTGTTCCATTTAAGATATTCCAATTTGGTGTGTATATTTTTCTTCATATGCGATTAATCAAGTACAATTGCATTTTTTTTTTAAAATGATATCATTAGTCGAAGCAAAAAGTAGATGTATAATAATGAAATCAACAATACGTGAAAAATGTGTGTTTTTATTAATTTTTCAAACAAACAGTACCACTCAAATGAAATAGCTCGTAAGCTTTTACCAAACTAGTTAATGAAACTTAGTTTGTAAGTCTATAACTAAGATTATTCGCAAGTTCATAAGTCAAGTTTTATTTTATTCATGTTCGACTTATTTACAAATCAAACTTACAAATCATGTCCAGGAATTGATTAACTTAGATCTCGTACCTTAAGAGCTGAAACTACTCGAAAAATACTAATAATGTATTTTTAGAAGATAAAAAACACAACGGAACTAGAGAAGTTATTAGAAGAACATGCTCACTTGAAAATCCGGGAGATAAATAAAATGAATAGATTATTTGAAAAAATAAATACAATGAATTTCATGGATTCCCATCCCAATGACCTATAGTCAAACCTTGTTTCATTTCCGAAAAAGATAAAATATACTCTTACGGTATAGTAGTTAAGGCAAATTGCATAAAAGTTATAGAATTGTCCGTCAGAAAGGACAAACTTTTGACATACGTGTCAAAGCTTATCGAAAGTAGTTAGCAATTTTCATAAATCAATAACGAGAACAAATCATAATGAGTCTAATAAATAATCCATTATCTCCAAAAGCTACAAGTCAGTTATTAAGATAAAATCGGTTTAATTCACTTTAATATTAAGGAAATTGATTTCTAATCAAAATTTAAAGCTTTTATCAAATTTATCTTCTAATTACTTTTATAACATTTCATAACTAAAATTAAACTTCTCCTTTAGACTAGCACATTCCTTTTCTTTCTCATGTTTTCTCTTCTCTTTCAATGACAGCTCATCAGCTCCCTCTTCGATCTCTTCTCATTTAATGACAGCTCCTTCTTCGATCTCTTCTCCTTTAATGACAGCTCCCTCTTCGATCTCTTCTACTCGTCATAGTGACCCAAAACCTGATCTGAATCTCGTTCCCGTCCATCTGCCACCGTCTCCGTCTCCCAAGTCGTTGTCATCGTCGTCGTCGTCCTCGTTGCTCGTCAGAAAATCGATTGGAACCAGATCTGAAAATCGCCGCCGGAAAATCGACTGGATCTGATGAGCCGCCGTCCTCTCCACCCGATCTCGTCGTTTCTGGACAATCTCTTCTCATTTTTCTATTTCGTTTGCCTTGTTCTTCAGCTTATGTTCTTTTTTTTTATCGATTGTTGCTTTGATTTTCAATTTATATATATATAGTGATCTTGATTTTTAGTGTTATATCAACAATATATCCTGGATATATCATGATATATCAAGGATATAACATGATATATCATATCTATGAATTTATATCCTTGATATATCATGTTATATCTTGGATGTATCATGTTCTTCTTTTTTCGATTGTTGCTTTCATTTTCGATTTATATATACAGTACTGTTGATATTTGGTGTTATATCAACGATATATTCTGTTATATCCTAGATATATCATGCTATATCCAGGATATGACATGATATATCAAGATATATATATTATGTTATATTCTAGATATATCATGCTATATCCAGATATAATATGGATAAAAAATCGATTATTTTTTCCGAAAAAGTATATCATGATGGATGACGTTTGAAAGATAAAAATGAGACGAACAATAATTCCTAAAGCGGCATGCCAAAAAAAAATAAACTGTTTGAAAGATAATCGCAAAATAAGATATAAGAAATTGAAAAAAACGCATCATGACATCATGATGATATCAACAATCAGATAAGGAGGACAAGGGAAGGGTGAGGAACGTGTTATTTTACTGAAAAGGTTATGACACACTAATTTTTTGTTAAATAAGTTATGGGCCTAAAGGTTGGATGAAACTCAAACCTAAAATCAGTATATTTTTTAATTTTACCCTTAATATTATTTTTAATTTGGTTCAACACATATAATTAACATTGAAAAACTTTAACCCTCTTAATCATTTATCATAATTACCATATAATCATTCTCTTCTTGAAAGCATGGAGCTGGACTCAAGAATGAATTGGGTGAAATGGACCCTAGTAAGATAGAATTTAAGTTGTGGGATATAAATAACTGGAGTCTCATGATTGATTAGACTGGTTGATATTTTTTTGATTTTATAGGCTTTTAACTTTACATTTCCCTTAAAATTGTTTTATGACAACTTTTTAATTAAGAAAAATGTTATCACATAATTATTGAAAATAATAGCGGAAAACCTGAGAACAGTCCCGAAAGATAGAGCTGTTGAGGAAATCTACATAAAATTTTGGATAGTTCTATATGGTCTCGACGATCAATTTTAAATGAAAACTCTTTTTGCTGGTTATACCAACTAATTTAATTGAATAAAATCAGAAACAATAAGAACTTGTATCACAATTTTATTGTGAATCAGATGAACTGTAAATTTGAATTTTTTTTATATATTTTGGTATCGATTTTCTGTTCATTTGCCAATAACCCGTTTTCTATATTTGTAGAAAATTGAGATAACCATCCAAAATCAATTGAAAATCTTCCTCTCGGACGCCACCTAGGGTGCTATCCCTTGGAATGTCGCTCCTCGGATCTTGCTACAGCATCTAAACATTGTAATTGAACTCAAATACAGGAACATTCTACGTTCTTCCAATTTGTTCGTTGAAATATTATAATCGCACTTGTCAACTAGTCAATTTAATTACACTTAAATACTAACAAATGTGTTTTTAATGATGGATGCAACTTTTTTTCACTAATCTCTTTTAATATGTCACATCATATTGATTTGAATGATTCGACATGCTCTCTCGTCAAAATAATCAAGAGTTTTCTTCCGTAGCTTGTGTTTTCCAACTTAATACTTATTAGTTGTATTTCACGTATAAGGAGTTCAAAAGAAAAGCACTTGAAGTGTTTCTTAGTGCTGGTTTACAAGCAACTGCTTATGAAGTGTAATTACTGTCAAACTACTTGATCCGATGCTTAAAGCTTTTCCCTGAATTGATCAACCCACTTGATAATCCAATTTGTTGAAAGAAAAGAAAAAATCAGCAAAAGAGTTAGGAATCAAGACAAGATGGTGCGGGAAATTTTAGGATGGACAAGAAAATTTGGGGATTAAGAAAAATTGTCTAGTACACAATGAAAAATCTAGGAAATATAACGGATATCATTTCAGTTCAAAAAAGAACATGAGAAAAAGGTTAGGACGTTGTAGAGTATATGTGGGACTGAGTATTTATAGTCAATCACTAAAAAACATTCCATTTAATGATTGATACATAAATGAAAAAAAAGAAAAATATAAAGTTGTGTGCATAAGAGCATTTCCAATAACCAGTCTATTTTATTAATTGTCTTAAAACATAAGCATAAATAAACATTCTATTCAAAATTAATCATCCAATTTATTGTCTATTCACTTTAATCTATATGATGTATCATCATTTATTGTTAATATTATCTATTTGAATGTCCACAAATAGACTATTAAATAAAAGATTTGATGATTAATTAAATAATATTTAGATGATGAAATAGACTATTTAGTAACTTATTTAATTTTTTATCATTAATTTATTTTGGAAAAATACAATTTCAACATAAAATAGACAATTTATTGTAGCTAACTTTTATAATATATTATTATTTGATCACATTATCAATATGATATGATAGTCTATTCTACATGTCACATAATTATAGAATAGACAAAGTATTGAAGATGCTTCAAGTATCAAGCATTAAATGGAACATATTTTCAATGATTAAAAATACACGTCCCTCATATATCTCTCGTTGTAAAGACAGACGGCCACAGGGCAAATGGCTGCAACAATTGAATAAAGAGCCAGAAGAAGTGGACATTTTGGGATTGTCGAATTGAGGGTATTTTACTTGGTCAAAGTGGTGGAGTTCAAAAACTGCTTATTCATAAGTAGGCATTAGGATATTTTCTAAAAGTATTTTGGCTCATAATCCACTATTAAAAACCACAAAATATACAAGAAAAACACTTGTACTTACATACTTACACACTTATAAGTTGGTTTAAAAGCTGATTTCACTATGTTATAAGTGATGAGAAACATTCCCAAATTATTTTGCATGTTTCATATATATTTTTTTAATAAAATTTCAATTTTCTCACGTGTTACAAAAATTAAATAGATAACATGTATATAACAAAAGGATTAAATTTGTAAATTGACAAAAGCTTAATGCATAAATACTTCTTTAAACTTGTTCAAAATAGTCACTTAACCCGCAAAACTTACAAGTAACTTATTGAACTTGTTCAAAGTTGTAACTAACCATCGCAACTTATTAAAAGTGCAATAAATAACCCTCTAATGCTGATATGAAAAAGTTTGCAAAAGCCATATGTCATGTCAGCATTAGAGGTTTTTTTTTTAAAATAATTAGTAGATCCTTGAAGAGGCTAGGTTTCAAATCCAATATCTCCCACCAACACATTGGAAGGTGTATCACTTGATCAAAAATCAATTGGTAATATTAGGGGGTTTAGTTTGTCTAATTTTATAAAGTTGAGATAATTAGTTTGTAACTTTAGATAAGTTCAGCAGATTTTTTGCAATATTTGAAAGTTCAACATACTAAGTGACTATTTTGAATAAGTTTAGAGGGATATTCGTGTATTTAACCATGGACAAACACAATGTTTGAAGAGTTGTTTTGCCCCATCTTTTTGCATGATATTACACGACACTTTAAGGTAAACATACTATCAGCACACATATATAACCTTGTTAGACCAGTCTCGCTGATACCGAAGCTACGCTGGAGGGACAGCTCGCTGAAGGTAGTTTTGCTCTGGCTTAGAAAGAACTCTCAGCGAAAGGAGTTCATCAACGAAGCATATGGGAGGTGCTCACTGAGAAGATTGCCGCTGAGATGGACAACGCGCTGACAAACAATTAATTTTGTTGTATGTCCATCTGTCCGGTTCCGACAAGAAGGACATCGCAATTAATGCGGTGGAAGGAAAAGGCATGCGCGTAATTAATGCACTCTGAAAAAGTAGGAGGCGGGAAGGGACAGGCGGAATGGCGCTCCTGACACCCAGGAAACGCGCAGTACCTGTTTCCGGCAAATAGTAATCTTGGAGATTGCTACGCCAATCAAAATCCAACAACTCAAGGTCAAAACTTGCCGATTTCAGAAGTTGCAGTAATTCGATTTCCGAGAATTCAAAAGCCACAAATAGGATATTATCGTTTTGAGTAACATTCGGAAATATCTAACTTTCAGTTAGAGAAAATTCAAACGGTCTGAAAACAACGGTAACAATTCTTCAGGCTATAAATAGTAGAATCGAAGACGAAGATAAGTTGACGAAAGAACGCACAAGAAATTCACAACGCAAGAAAGCTCTGTTATAAGCGAGAATTTCTTAAGTCTCATTTGAATTCGTATCTGAGAGAATAGCTAGCAACAGTGAGAATTCTATCTGTTGTAATCTCTTTTCACACTTCGTGAGAAGTAGAAAATTATCTTTCGTTGTAAAGCGAGTAGACTATTGGAGAGGGTATCCAACAGTTGGGTTAGAGAATAGGAAATAGAGGACGGTACTCTGTTTCTGGAAAACTCTGTAAGAAGGCTTCTCCGCCGATAAGGAGT
>CAOJBJ010375276.1:0-12718 GCA_948291685.1 Euphorbia celastroides | reverse complement strand
ATGGTGCTGCTGAATATTGCTTTACCGACTTTTCCCTTCCATATTTCAATGAATGTTGGCCTCATTAATTTTGTTCATCACATTTATTATATAGCATGACAATTTCATATTTATATAATATATAAAGCAGCATGCATGTTTCATCTCAGTATAAAGTATAATGTTGGGAGTCTTTTCTTTTCTTCACTTGGCTTTAGTCTCGTCATTTACACTTAAAGCACATTAGTCCTAATTGTTTCCATTGATATGCTTAATTCTAATTTCTAATGTAGAAAAAGGTAATTACTACAAAAAAGTGTAGAGAGCATGCCCTTCTTGGTATCTTTTGTAGCATTCGTGAATGCTTCTACTTGGTGAGCTTATGCTTGCCTCCATTTTGACGCTTTCCTACTTGTAAGTATTCTGCAATTTCCACCGTTAATGTGCGCATACACTTTTATATTTTGCAGATTAAGTAAGTTGATGATCGCTTAAGATATTATAAAAGCAAAGATTGTATATGAATACCAAGAGAGATCTTTTAGACCATAATTAGCCTTACATTTGACCAGCCAAAAGCTCATTTCTATTGTTTCTCCTCTAACGGCTCTTTTTGGTTCATAGAATAGGGAAAATAAATAAATAAATGAAGAAATAGCGAATATAGTTGAGTGATGGTCTCCAATCCATGTTCGGCTGGAATAACAATTCTTAAATTTTATATATCTCATGAAATAATTATTCCCATTTGAAATGGACAAATAGTCATTTCATGAAACATATATAAGAAATAGGGATGACTATTCCATTCGAGTACCCAACCAATGATGGAAACTTTACCAACTTTATCCATTTTTCACTCATTTTATCCTAATTTTGTAATAGTTATTCCCTAAATCAAATAAGCCCAAAAAATGAGCCCTAAAAGTAGCTTTGGTGCTTCCGCAATAAAGCCCAAATATGCTCTTAAAATAAAATTATGGTAAAACGCATCCAGAATCCCATATAGTTGGCACAAAAAGATCCTCAGCCTCCTATAGCTGTAGAAGTCTAATTTAACCTCCTGAACTTGACAAAAATGTACATCTCAGGCCCTCTCATTTTTAACCCCCTGAACTTGACAAAAGTGTACATCTCAGGCCCTCTCATTGTCACGTGTCAAATTTTGGTTGGTTTGACTTTTCAAAAAGTTAATTTTTAATATATTTTTTAAACCAATATAAAGTTGACACGTGGTAATGAGCGGTTATGAGGTACACTTTTGCCAAGTTCAGGGGGTTAAATAAAACATTTACAATTATAGGAGGCTGAGAGACGTTTTGTACCAATTATAAGGGGCACTAGATAGGTTTTGCTTAAAATTATTGATTACTGCTTGAGTGATCACTTCTAACGTTATATTGTTAGGAAAAATATTTAAATTTAATTTTTTTATAGAACATTGAAAATGTTAAACTATTTTTTATTCATTTAGAAAATCCTACTCTGAAATGTAAAATTTTTGTTGGGAAAACGGTTTTCTGAATATTTATGTAGTCACAAAATGTTGTCCGATTGATTTTTTTTTTATAATCTGAACATTCAACAGAATAAAATCAAAATATTGAAGAACTTTTGATTTTGAGTGTTGTCAAACTTAGAATTGAAAACTGGTACATATTGAATCAATGCACGAAATGGTTATATATAGCCAAAATACTAAGAATCGCGACTTTTTGGGTACGGACATGTTCAGAAGACATGTTTTTCCGGGTTTCAGACATGTCTAAAAGGCATGACTTCGGATTCAAAATTTCTTTCTGATGAATTTTCCAAAGTATACATATTCACCATGGACTCTACCCCAGTACCCCGTCAGGGATTGCTGCCCCTCGAACCCTGCCAGGTGTGCTACCCCCAGACTCCACTAGGGGCTGCCGCCTTTGGACCCTGCGACTGGGGGGAGCTGCCCCCTGCAACACAATTCTTACAAACGTGCATTCCGCACTCTCTCCGACTTGTTCGATGTTATATTATGGACATAAGGAATAACTGGTCGATCCAATTATACTAAATGATAACAGTTTTTACGGGATTTCAACTTGTTTATATATCCCAAATGTGCTTGGTGCTATGTTCGCGATGTCACCATTGATACTATACGCAATGTTCTACAAATCAACAAGGAGGCAAATTGAGGCAGAGTAGCCGTGGAAGAGGTCGTCTTGCCGAATGTAGTTGTGAACAAAGATTGCAATAACAAGCCTCCGACTGTTGCTGTTGATATTAACAATTCCAAATTAAGCACTTAGCTTTTGTTCTCTACCCATGAAGATTGACAATGATGCAAATTGTCGAACCTATATCAAAGTTGTTGCTAGCAAATTTTATGTTCGTATGCAATAAACGGATTGGCAATTTGGTAGTATATCAAATATATACAGTAGATCACCTCGATAAATAAATATCCTTAGGACTAAAAAAAATTATTCATTTAGTGAGATTATTCATTTATCGATTAATGAATATAACATTTATTTATCGATAAATGAATAATAATTCATTTAAATGATATTTTTAGATTTTTTTTTGTAATTATATCATTTTATACTAAGTTTAATGTACCTATAACTCACGGTAGTTATAACTTTTATACAAACTTTAATTATATTTATATTTTTAGAATTTTAAAAAATATGACTTATTAATGTGCTTGAAAATTAGTATTGGATGAAATGTATTAATGATATATTATATACATTTAAAAATATATCATTTAAAATATAGTGATTATTCATTTATATTTACATAGGGTCTATAAAGACTTCGTTTATATTAATTCGTTAATGCATTAAGCGATGTTATTCGTTAAGCCCATTGGCCCAAGTTGGGACCGAAGAAATTTATTCATTAGACGAGGTTATTCATTTATCAAACATTCATTTATCCAGGTTGTATGTATCTTGTTACCTTTTATCATTTATGTGAAGAGAATGATTGGATATTACTTCATCATTCAGATTGCCATGAACATTAGAACAAATAATGAGATCTATTGCATTTATAAAGGCATTTCTGAATGTACAAGTTAGTAACAATAGGCACAATATCTCATTAAGGAAATTTTGTCCTAACTGCTTTTGCAGTATTCTTTCTCGTTTTTCTGGCTTATATTTTTGTTGAACATAACTTTTTTCCATAAATGTATTTTACCATAATTTTTTTTGAAAAATAGAGCAGATGTAGTATTGTGAATACAATTCTTGTTGCTATAAATCAGGTTTAATTATAAAAGGTGAAACACTTAGGGGTAATAGTACTTATATTTTTAGTTGCAAGAGGGTAAATAAGATGACATGGTTTATGGTCACGAGCTCGAGCCGAGCTTTTTCCGAGCCCGAGCTCGGACCGAGCTTTTCACGAGCCTGAGCCGAGCTCAAGTTTTCTAAGCTCGATGAGCCGAACCCGAACATTTTTGTTCATGAGCCGAGCCGAGCCAAGGAGTATTCGTTTGGCACGATGGCACTGCCATTTAACACAATATGCATAACATAGTGGCTTAGCATTGTATATAGAGCTATGTGAAGATGGACACAACTCACAAGAGGCCGATAGGACACTAGCCCCAACTCATCGCTACTCTGTATAAGGTGAAGATGGACACCTATATCATTAATTCCTTCACAGAGTATTTTTTGTGGTTAAGAGATGCGCATTTAATATTTTGCTCACATCCATTCATATATAAGAAAAAATAGCTCCAATTATATGTTAGATTATAACACAAATTCTGGTAATAGCTTTTGAAATAGAGTTATGCCTAATTTCAACATTTAGAGCTACTTGGTCTAATGTGACTAATCCTATAGTACACTTGTACAAATTTTATAAATTGATAATTTGATGTGCTTTAAAGGGCTAATTACAAAAGTACATACAATTCTTGATAATTTTCCTCATTGTCTATGGCCCTAATTATAAAAGCGTCACTAAAGGGCATTAAACATTCCAATCATCTCACTCTCGTACAATATACAAATTAAATTATATGCCTTAAGTTTTAACCAATAATTTCAAATAAATCTTTCAACTGCTTATTTTACTATGTTCAACTCTTTGTATTCCTCTATCCGTAGAACATATTGAATATACAAAAACGGCTATAACATCGTTTCTCTTATGCATATTAACAGCTACTCCAAGAAGGTTCTTATGCAATGGATCTCCAAAGATATAAAAGACCTGTCATTCGTATGATTTTCATCAAATGCGGCTTTCCATACAATTCCATATTTATCTGACTTAACTCACATTTTAGTTACTAATTTCAGAGCTCGAACTCATTATCTATTGATCATTAGTGGACAATTGTATATAATCGCTCCAAAAATCAATTCCTACACAAGCACAATCACTAAATTAGTATTTGTCAGGGATAATATAAATATTAAGATTAGACTTACTAATTAGCTTAATTTTTTTGGGATAAATGAGTCATGGAGTGTCAAATCTTGACAGCTCCATTTATTGAATTAAATTTTAGTGCGTAGTAAAGTGACTTGTATTGTACCTACCGCAAGGCCAAGGGACATTCATGTACAAGAGAGTGCGAGTAATAATATAAATACTAAGTATGAGACTTAACTATCGGCTTAAGCTTTTCATAAATACTATAGTTAAATTCCTAATCTAGGTCTGGTATCAAGTGGAGCTTTGTTCATGACTCTATTTTAAAGAGAGGTTTTCAATCTTTTCCATACTTCAAGAATATTTTTTCATGCTTTTCTCTTCTGCTTGCCATGGTTTCTTTGAATACTGTAAGAAATGCGAGCGGAGTTCTCGGTATGTACTTTTATTTTTCCAAGCCATTTTTCCATTCAAATGATCACATCATTTAATACTAGACGAAGACGAATTAATATAGCAGCAATGCGCAAAGCTATTGGCACGCATCAATGACTGTAAACTTGTATCAAATTGAGTAGTGTTTTCATTAATTGCAGGAAACGTTATCACATTCATGTTGTTCTTATCGCCAATGTAAGCTCTTTTCCATAATCTCGTATTTATATAGCTTGATTCTTGTTAAAAATACAAGAAAATCTAAATTTTGTGGTGTGATGAATCAAATTAGGCCGACATTTATTGAAATATGGAAGGCAAAGTGTGTGAAGCAATATTCAGCGGCTCCATACTTAGCCGCACTAATCAGTTGTATGGTTTTGATATTGTACGGACTGCCTATAGTGCACCCTGGGAGCTTGTTGGTTGTGACCATAAATGGAGTTGGAGCTGCTATAGAGCTTGCTTACGTCGTCATTTTCATTGCCTTTTCAGACAACAAAACCCGGCTCAAACTGAGTTTGATTCTTGTTTTTGAGTTCATCTTTGTTTCGATTCTTGTTGCTGTTGTCTTGAGTGTAGCTCAAACAACTCACAAGAGGTCTCTCATTGTTGGATGTGTATCAGTTTGCCTTAGCATCATCATGTATGGCTCTCCTTTATCTGTCATGGTTAGTCCCCTTATTTTACTTGCTAAATGTTGTACTTATTTTGTTGTTTTTGTACATGAGTGATCATTAAATTTCGCAATAATCTGCTGATGTTGGAATTAATTTGAGTCGTCATATTTGCAGGAAACCGTAATTACAACGAAAAGTGTGGAGTGTATGCCGCTGTTGTTGTCTTTTGCAACATTTGTGAATGCTGCTGCTTGGAGTGTTTATGCTTTTATCCATTTTGATGTTTTCCTTGTTGTATGCCAACCACTCTCTCTATTGATTTTTCAATTGGGTTACATTTCTACATCTCCAAATTTGATTTCATGAACCAAATTAATATCTAGTATGTTCCACTGTCGTTATAATTATATCTTTTATTTATTGAATTTGTCACAGATACCAAATGGGATAGGTATACTATTAGCATTGGCCCAATTGATACTGTTTTGTGTGTTCGACAAATCAACGAAGAGGCAAACAGAGGCAAGAAATGCCAAGGATGAAGAAGTGGGCTGGAAAGGAGAATGGCAAGGATAAGGATCACAGACACAGTACATTTTGTCGGATGTGATAATAAATTCATCTAATTTTATCTTCTCACCTATGTTTTCTAATAAGGTTCTGCACTGGATCACTGTTTATGAACTCTTTTAAACCTAGAAATATCCTCTAGGTAAACCGCAAACTAAACCGAACTGCAGATCGAACCAAAAGGGCACAAATCAGAACATACGCTTAATTATTCCACGCAAAGTTCACAGCAGAACTGCATATACAATTATAGACTGGATAAGATTAGTCTCAGCCAGTCCAAATAATCAAACCTACATTACAAATGGGGGATTTCTACATTTGCAACCCGAAGAATTCCTGAAAATCTTCTAACCAAAATCTCTATTTCAATTTCCCTGAATCCTATGGCTCTGAAAATGCTGATGCTACTTCAAACCTGCCATATGTACATGTCAAAACTCGCCCGTGCTCTCACATGAGCTACCAAGAATGGCATTCACATCATGAACCGATAATCTGATTATACTGCTGCCCGATCTCGATACATCAATGCATTCTTGCAGGTCCGCATCACAGGCAATCAAAACCCATTCTTGATCATCATCAAGGTATTTTATTTCGAATTTACCGGCTTCCAACTTCAGCCTCTTGGCTACTTCCTCTTTCAGTTCCAAGATCTCCGAGCTTAGAGAGATTTTGAACCGTATGATGTCTTCTTTATATGTAGCCTTTATGGTTACACTTTTCCTTTCTTGCCTTTCAATTGGAGAAGGCATTGCAAATTCGAAGGGGGGCATGGCTAGTTGAGATGGTAGATTAGGGCACGGAACTTGGTCTTCGATTGCTGCATCTGCTACTGAGGGGCAAAGATTTCTTAAGTCTTTGGAACTTCCAGCATCCTCTACTAGCATCTCCCCAAAAGGTTCTCGAGCTGCAAGATCACTTGGAATTGAACTGTGTGAGGTTGGCGTACCAGCACTTTCTTCTCTCAAGCCACTCCTTGCTTTCACTATGCTAGAACTTTGATTTACAGCTGCTGAAAACCCGAATTGCAGCAATTGATCATCAATGGCTGCTTGTCCATCCGACCTGGGTGTTTTGCTTAAAGGGGATCCGTTTTTTTCACTGTGAGGTTCAGGGGATTTCAACTTTGGAGAGCCATGGTTGAGTCCATCAAGGTTAGAAGGCCAAGAAATGGAAGCGGTAGCAACAGGAAGTGGACTTGAAGTGAGGGGAGTTAGACCAAATGCTCCTTCTGCTCCTTGGACTGATTCGATAACTCGCTTTAACTTGGTGAGGGAACGATTGACCTTGTTGATTTTGCGAGATGGCCACCTCGAGATCCCGTGCTGCCTGCATATTCGCTTCATTGTAGTCGGACAAACTGTGGAATCAAACCAAAATTTTCTCTAAGAATAAGTATTTATCTTTCATATGAAACCAAAAACAAAAAATATAAACATCTATAGAAAGAGTAATGCATACCACCAAGGCTCTTTGCAGCATCTTTCAGGCTGCCAGCAAAATATCGCTGTAAAACCTCCAGACTAATAGACTTTTCGGTTTTCCCACGTTTTCGTTCCGGCGGCTTTTTGGCTGCTTTACTCTCTGGAGGAGAAATAGGACTGCCATTTGTCCCATTTTTCATAGTATTATCAATAACATCCAAGTTTACCATTAAACGATTGTTTAATGTATTTACCTCAGAAATCTGACTTTCCTTTGGTAAGAGATTCGATTTTGGTGAAGATTTAGGAGATTCTGGTATTTGAATACATTCAAGTCTCAAATCGAGTCTTCCACTGACAGAAGCTTCGATTATCTCAACAAAACACTCTTCCTCTTCAAGGTCCATTCCAGAGGCAACCTTAACACTCTTGAAATGCAGCTTCATCGTCACCAATATGGACCCCAACAAAGCCTTCTCTTCACAACTACCCGAAACTGTAGGGGGCAAAAAGAACTCGAGGATATAATCGTCATCTCCAGTATGACTGCTCTTCAAGCATATTGCAAAACAGCCAGCCAACCCAAACATTCGAGCATAGTGTACCAAAGGGTAATCAGTCTTGCAGAACTGAGTAACATCTGGACAAAAACAGGCATTGTGGGACAGAAATGCCCTCCCTGCAACTCCTTGGCCCTTCTGCAAGTGATGCTCGAGACAAGCGTCGTGAAAACCCCACATGTGAGGGTCAACAATGTAATAGGCTAGATCGGTTGTGGACATGCACACTTGGCTGTTACAGCTGCCATCAAAGCTAGTGCACTTCTTCTTCCCGCCACCATAGGCTAGAACACTGCGGTGCATACACAGGACCCATGTCTGGGCCAAAACCAATTTGTGGGTCTCGCAAACCACGGTTGATATCTCTAGGATTTCAGCTAGGGCATTTTTACGGCCTTCGTTGCAGAACTGGTTTAAAAGCAGTGCCAAGTATACATCTGTGAGAACAATGGGGAAGAAATGAACAAAGAAATATATCTTTCTGGTTCACAAAGTGTGACAGGTTGTGTTCTTAGAACTCACCTGTGCACTTGAATGATCCAAAATCTCAGAACTTTTAAGGTTCACTGCCTGTAGTATAACTGAAATTTTGTGAGTGAGGAATCTCAACAGTGAAAGTAAGTGTTACTGCAGAAAATAGGCCAAATGCATCGGAACCTGCCTGTACTTGCTACAGATAGCTGACTACCTCCCTGAACTTGTAATTGTTCCTCGCACCCTCTCACCTTGGCAAAAGTGCATCAATGTGTCCCCCCATAAACGCCACATGTGACGGTATGATGAAAATCCAAAAAATGGCATCTTTACAAAGCCAAAATTAACCAGAATTTAACACATAGCATTCAGGGGCAAATTGGTGCACTTCCGCCAAGTTGAGAGGTAAAGCTGAGAAAGTGTGGCAGCAATCGGCTATTTGTGGCAAGTACAATAGCATCACCATTTCCAAAAAAATTCCCATAAAATATTAATTAGCTTAATCAACAAGGAACATTGAAGATAAATAGGGTCAAACATGTGAAGGTGTGAGATACACAAGAGAAGAAACCGAACCTCAAGGGCCTTGCAAACTTTTTCAACCTCAGGCGCATAGTTTATCTTCTGGGAAGTCATTATGAGTTCAAGCACACCAACACAGTACCGCCCCGAGGGTTCAATGACTGGCAAGGCCAAAGTTCCATGAACATTGTGATTCAATGCGTGATCACGCCGAGAATACTCTTTTGGGGAGTAATACTGGACATTAGGGGTCCATTCTGGCAATTTTTTCTGGAAAACACGGCCTGGGAGCCCAAGTTCATGATCACTCTCTCCATCTACAGAGAACATATACATTAAAGAGACCATTCGATACTGATGAAGCCCATTGCTATCAGGATCAATTACAAAAGGTTGTCCCGTGGTTGTCAGCACATACCGACCACGATTCTTCACAGGCGCCCAAATCTGAGCTAGAATGTGTTGTTCTGTTGATTCTTTGAATTTTCGAAGTGCTTGAGTCATCTTCCCTTTGATTATGCAGTAGCTGTCTGGGTTGTCAAGGGGAAGCAAACCCGAAAATGGGGATGGAATCTTTCTTATAGCATCGTTCTCTGCACTGTTTTCGGTAGCTGAATTTGAATTAGCTGCATCAGGTAAAATATCCAGTCAAAAACAGATAATTTGATTGCTGTAAGCTCTGCTCTACCAGCAAACAAGAACACGATGATGAGGAAATAGTTGATACAATTGGTTTTAAGATAAAGCAAGAACAGTAAGTAATATATACAAGGTCCTGCTTATGACTTCCAAACTCCAACTGCAAGTGGTCAATTGGGAAACTCAAACACAAAAATGAAGCCAAAGAAATCTACAATCTTCTTAAGGTCGACTGGTCTCTTCCTGCAAGGGGTTGTCTCATATACCAGCAGCGAAAATACACCAATAAAGGGCTCAGATATTCTTCTTACAGGGAAATAGCAAGAACTTTACAGGCACTCATAAACCTAAATGTTGACCAGCTATACATCTCAAATTTCAAACAAGCGTCAATTTTCAAATCCCGCCAAACATGCTCTCAACAAAGTCAAAACAAAGCAGAATTAGACCAAATTGAAGCTCAATTTATGGCAAACAGAGTATATAAAAGAAGTGGAAACGAAACTAACATGTAGGAAAAAGGGAATAATCAGAAAACTGGAGGCCAGAAGTTGCAGCAGGAAGTGGAAGATTGTGATTTGACGCTGCAGATCTATCATCAGCAGAATCGGAGAAAGCCCAAAGAGGAGAACAAGGCTGGACAGACGAAGACAAATGAAAGGGAGAGAAAGGATTAGAAGCAAAAGAGATGTGATCTAAAGGCCAAGAAGACTCAATATCAAGGTCTAAATCCATGAGATTGTCTCCCCTCGCAACTGCGGAAGGACGCTGATTAGCAATAATATTATAATTATCCTTTGACTTGGCGTCGCCTGGTTCAGGCATTGTGTCGAACACTTGGTGGGCAGATAAGGAGATGGATTATAAAGAGATATGAGATGAATAGAATAGGTTATGGTTAGAAAGTAATTTGTCTTTTTGTAGAGAGTGATGTGGATGAAATGGGTTTTAGTGCTGAAAGAGAAAGGTGAGAAATTGGAGTTGGTGATTTGCAGGAGTGTGATTCCATTTGGCCATTGGAACCTCCTCCTACAGCTGGACTACATTTTATATTTATATTTATTATTTGTTATTGGAACCTATCACCTGTTACCACTACCACTTTTACTCTGCAATTGTTCTTCTCTCCCGTAACATAAGGGAATAAAAGTACTTCATGGGATACAAAACTTTTAATGGCAAATGAGAATATGCTCAACAGATAAGCAGTTTGATATATACAGAAAGGAAAATAATTTGGAGATTCCTCCGTCATAGCAGTCCCAGTTGAATTTAGACCTAGTTATTTAATTTTATGGCATTGAGGTGTCATGGTTCTTCCTAGTAGCGGATCCAGGAATTTGGGAAAGGGAGAGCGACAGTCCGGTCAGCCACTGTTTACAACCGGTGAAAAATTTCGATCAACATATAAATTGTTACCAAATAACTAAAACATTCATCCAATCAATTTAAATCACCAATTTCATTATTTTCAATGTCAAATTCGTAAAACTCAGAAATCATGAGCGTTGCGATAGTTGATGACGTCGATTGTCTATATTTTGAAAGCACTGTAAAATAGTTTCGTCCTCAATGATAGAAAATATGTTTTTCTCGATGTAAACAACCAAGCTGTCATTCATCCATCCATCCCCCATTTTGTTGCGTTTGTCTTCACCACATTCATCGCCGAGAAAACTCGCTCAACTGAAGCCGTTGCGAACGGAAGCACCAAGGCTAATTCAATCAACGGAAACACTAATGGAAAAACTTTGTGCTTCATAGTTTGAACCATTTGCTTTCCAAGAATTCTAAAATCATCAATTCTCATAAATCGCACATCTTGCCTCACATCTTTAATATATGTTGTAAGTTCTTATCGAATGAAGGACAAATCAGTCGAACTAAAATCCTCGGAATAAAGATGAGCTAGACGAACTAACTTATCTACATCAAAGGAAGAGAACGATGATCTTGGACTAAGACATGAAATACAAGAAAGTAATTCAGTGCTTGCATCGGAAAACCGATTATCCATCTCTTGTCTTAACCTATCAACCGCCTAATGAATAAACAACACAAAAAAAGTTATTATTTAAAATGAAAAAAATAGTATCATGAGTAATTACCTCATAAAAAATCTGAACGCGAAAGAAATGATAATTGGTTATGATGTTACTCGCATTAGTATGTCGCCTCAATCTACTTCCAAATCTTCTACTTTCTTCCATATAGATGATGTGAATATCATACTTTGTACAAAATGCATTCACTTCAGCACACATCTCCTCTCATCCTTCATCTCGAAACTCTTGCAAATCTTGTTTGACTACTCGAACTTGATGAATTGCATTGTTAATGTTTTGATCTTTTAATTGTAATGTATTTGACAAAACATTCATCATTCCGAGCAATTTTCGCATTAAAACCATGATGAACACAAAATCGTAATCTTCCATCTTTTTTATCAAAGATTAAAATGACCTCTAGACCCTTGTTCTCCATCATCAGATATTATTCTAAGCACATCAACCACCGACTCCCACATATCCATCATCCTACATATGGTTGTGTAATGAGTTCCCCACCTAGTGTCACACGGTCGACATAAACTAGTAAGTTGATTTTGACCCGTGCTAGATGAAATTTCCATGTCTTCTAACATACCAACCAATCGATCATGTTCAACCTGCCTCAACATATCTGCTCTCTTACATGATGATCCATAAGCAGTAACAATCATACCAGTATAAGTATAGAAATCATCAACCCATTTATTCACCTGACACACTTTGACAATCACTAACTGTAATCGATGAGCAAAACAATGAATATAGTGAGCACTAGGATTTTCCCTCAAGACAAAAGTCTTCAAGCCATTGAATTCACCTCTCACATTTGAAGCGCCATCATATCCTTGACCTCTCACTCTAGATATGGACAGTCCATGTTTGTTTAACATTAAATCAATAGCTTCTTTCAAACTGTTGGTCCCCTTGGGCAATATAACACGTGTCAGAGGGGGGTGAATGACTTTTTAGCGTTAAAAACGTTTTAAATGCAGTCTTTTAAAATCTTTTCGTTTTTACCCTCTCTGATCAGCGACGAAGTGTTTTCGCTGATA